>JAGHQL010000027.1:0-148464 GCA_020080175.1 Glutinoglossum americanum | reverse complement strand
TCGAGCGCGACGACGTCGAGGCCGACTCCAAGGACGGCGAGGGTCGGACGCCGCTGTTGCTAGCCGCCGCGCACGGGCACGAGGCGGTGGTGCGGCTTCTAACCCCTTTGAATTCAAGCTCCTAAATCAACCGTTAACTAGCAGCCACCTACCCCACCCACCGCCATAACATTCACATTCCTTTTATACTCGACTTCTCTCGCCCCTTGGGTTCTAGAAGATGCTGTAGTCACCACGAGATTTCCATGCTTCGGATTCTCCAAGTGGTGTGTATACGTCATATGGTGGCAAAACTCTTCCATCCCAAATCTCCAAAACTGGATGACTTACCAATCCTCCGCGGCTTAACATTATCAACGAATTTACTGCCTCTTTACGGAGAGTACCATATGATTCAAATAACGCTCATGATACCAATCAGAAGCCGAACAGGCCCAAATCAGAGACCCCTTCTTGAGAGCATACGCAGGCTTTTTACCATCGCTCAACGCTTCCCATCGCATCAGGGGACCCCCTCCCCCTTCCCGTCCCATCACCCCTGAGTCCTAAAAATCCTTACGTCATCACGCACTATCTACTTTATAAAAATAACAGCTTCAGAAAAAGAAGAAAAAAAGGGGGGGGACGCAAAATATATATATACATATATCAAAAAACCCCCTAGACGCCGAAATTTTTTATTTTTATTTCCAATGGTTCGTGAGGTCATTCCGATGGCTGAATATTGGATTATCGGACGTACGACGCGCCTAGCCGTGGGGCGTCAAGTCCCCCGGGAGAGCCGGAACGGGTCCCGAGATTAACTTTGAAGCCGTGGTTCTCTGTTAGGAGGTTGGGAGAAAGAGCCTGGGGTTTTTTTCGTTTGGTGGACGACGACGAGGCTCTTTGACGAGAAACTTGGTTCCCCTTTCAGGGGGTCTGTCCCTCTCTCTCTCTGGCTTTTTGTCTTTGTCGCTGATAAACGGAGATAGGGGGGGGGGGTTAAATGGGAAGGAGTCTGGGGAGTTCTTTGGATGAGAGATGTTCTTTCTTTCTTTCTCTCGCACTGCGAGTTTTGTGCCTTGCGCCTCGTAGGGAGTTGAAGGCGGCTAGTTATTAGAGCGAAGGGGGGAGGATATCACCGAATAAATACTCTTATTTTCGCTCACTGAACAGGCTTTTTTTGAGTGACTGTATGTACAGTATCTACATGTGCATACATACGTACGATAGCTAGTTAAAATGCGTTTATTTATATTTCTCGTACCATCCATCAGCATCAAGAGAGCCAACTAGGTTATATCTCAATGAGCTCCTGCAGCGCCTCCAACGTAGATGCCCCGCCCTCCAGTGCACCACCACCAATAGAATACACCCTAATCTCGTCGTCGCCGGCCAGAAGGTCCCCGAAATCGCCCACAAGGCTGCTTAGAGAATCTAAAGCTGATGGCCCATCCGGGACAGCGATACCAACCACGGTTTCACCCTCAACCTTTTCTTCCTGTAACCGCGACGATCTGGCACCATGCTTTGCTGGTGAATCATGATTCGGTGGTGATGGCGAGATGCTGTCTCGCCCTAGAGCTCTGACCCCGTGGTCTCCTCCGTCCTTGCAGGGTCCTATCCCTGCGTCATTAGGTGCCTTAGGCGCTTCGGGATAGTCTCTCGTGTATCTTGAAATGCCCTCGCTGCTTAGCGATATGTCCTCAGAGATAGTTTCCTCTGGGTCAGTATCAGGGGACTCGTCGTTTGCATCCACTGGAGTCTGTTCGAGGGCATTTCCCTCAACAACCAACGGTTCCGGCCTCGCTTCTTCATCTTCCCCCGCGGAATCCTTATTTGATGGATCTGTTGCTAAATCACCCTCGGTAATTGCAGCGTTTGCGGATAATTCTGCACATTCGCCGCTTTTGTTAAAAAGCTGGAGAACTTCTCCGCGATGAGTGAAGCCCTCGGTGGTCTCTACAAAGTCATCTTCGACTTGCATCTTATCCTCCCCGGTGACCTTCTTATTCCATCGCGGTGCATCTGTTGATATACCCTGTTTCTCAGCCACATCTTCGGTCCAGCCGCTGGGCCTCTCATTCGCGATTTTCCCCATAATATCCTTGAAAATCCATGGAAAACTTATCAGTGGCATGCTCTTCGCGTCCATTCTCCTCGGTGGGGCTTCTTTGCCGCCGACAACTTTCTTCTGACGGCATTCATGGAGAGCTACTGCTAGCTGCTGCTTAGTTACGGTATACATTGCGGCAACAAATGGGCCCAAGACCATGAAATCTTTGCCTCCAGCCTTGTTGATGCACTCTCCCCTGAAGCGGTCCTTGAGAGACTGGGATATATGCCCAATTTCCTCATGGAATTTGTAGTCTTTGCTCATCGATGCATGATGAATGACGAAAGTCGACCACACCTCAAACTCTGTCGCAATTTCGTGCTGGGCCATGATTCTCCTCATTGCGGAGTCGTACTGTTTTTTGACAACCCGAGCACTCCCGAGGATATAGTCACTGAGCTTGTATGCTTTCAGTATACGGTCGTCAAACTTATATTCGTATTGCGGCACGAAGTCGACTCGCTCAACCTGATCATAAAGCTGACCAAGGACTTTTCCGGAAACGTAGGTCTGTTCCTGCGGCACCCATTGTTTCTCCATAAAGTGCGGCCACATCCGGACACGTAGTTCTCTCGGCATACGAGCCGGTTCCCCCGTCTTCACATAGTCGACCGCTTGCGAGTGTAGGGCTGCGAGTTGTAGGCCTATTTGTAGATATTTTAGCGTGATCTGGGGCAACCAATACCAAAATCAACTCACATCTCTCGTCCTTTATGCCTGCATCTAGGCGGTCAGCCCAACCCAAATGGGCGTGTGCTATCGTCGGTAGGCGGTCATTTTTCATATACGTGACGAAGAAAGATGTGATGTCATTTACGTTGACATTGCGGTCCAGTCTTCTTGGAGTAGGTGGAGTGTAGTCCATAGGCTCGTAGTTCCATTCCATTGGCGTTAAATCTTTATCCCATACGACTAAGTAGTCGTCGCCGTCGAGGTCCCCTCCAGAACACATACTTGCGATATCTCTGTCCCCGGTCTGGGGAAGGACGACAACATCCCGCATGTGATGGAGGGCAGGAACGTTGACTGCCCTTGCGACACGGATATCGCCTGGGTGGAGCGAAGGATTACGGGCAAGGAGACAAATGCCCTCAATTACCATGTATTTCCCCTTGTGCTCCCTATCAGGGACTTGAATAAAGATTTCTGGTAGAGCTTCCAGCTGTTCCTCTACGGAGATGGGTGTGCCGTCAAGTCTCTGCTGGTGTTGGTTGAAATGTCCCTTGAGTGTGGCGGTTTCGTCGGTGCAGCCAAGAACGAAAGCCCCCTTGTCAATCAGGATCTTCGCTCGCTCTTTCAGGTATTTAATGGACCATGCTCTCCAGAGCTGGAGCAAAGAGAGGAAAAACGGCTCCTTAGCTTCCATGAAGCCATCCAAGATCAAGCCAGCAATCTCTATTGTCATCTGATTCGGATCAATATTTTTACGCAAGAGGTTGAGAGCCATGGCCGGATCCCACATCGCTCGCTCCAGGTTGGCCATCATCTCCTTTAGTTTTGTCACGAAGACATGGTCCGGAACGCCGAGGGCTGAAAGTACGAGAATGAGTTGTCTGTTGAGTGTCGCAGCCGCGTATTGAGACCACCGAATAATCTCCAACCCGTTGTGAGCGGCGGGGAACTTATACTGGCTTGGTCTAATATGAATTTCGCGATGGCGAACATCTGGCCACACCCCTAGAACGCCTTTGCAACCCCCTAGTCGGAACTGGAAAAGAGAGGGGGGAATAATTGGCCCCACCAGGTCAAGCTCTGATGCGATCATCTGAGCAAGAAATTCTGAGATCTTGCCCACACCGTCAGTGAAGTTGTATCCATTCCTCATAACGTCCGGTGTTTCTTTGATCTCAACCCTAGCCCCATTGATTGCTCGCGTTGTAGAGAAGCACTGGCCTAATCGAGCAGCATGCTTTGCAATGACCTTGATTTCGCTAAACTCTCCCATCCATTGGCGAATATCGGCGGCACGCAAGTGTTGTGTAGGCGCAAAAAAGTATGCTCCATGCTCGCGAAATTGGGAGTTTCCAAACGCGAGGAATTCAAAATGTCGATCTCCGATGTTGATGCCGTTTGTCATGGTACGCTTGACCCTTGTGAATATCTCATTATTTGTCCGTTTTTCTGTAGGATTGATTCTGCCCTGTTAAAGGTTAGCACTGATTACCTCCTTGGAAGCAGGGTCTCTCACCTGGAACTTCTCATCCGAGAACTGCACCCTCAAGAATCTATCCGCGTGTTCTACGTAGTGCCTTATAACTCTATTAGATGTTTCCACAGTTGGTGTACTGTAGTAGATCATGCTCGGTGTGATGGTAGCCTTTCGAGAATATGCACAGTAATGTGGAATTTTCACGCCGGAGCATGACCCCTGGGTGATCTTCGCATCAAAGAGAGTCATCGGGTCAAACACGCGCGTTTTTTGCTCGGCGACAAACTCCAACAAATCTTTAGCCTTCCCCTCTTCCATTGCCGCCAGCTTGTCGACAAATTCTCGCGTTAGATTGTACTCATTCAAACAGCCCTGGGAGATACAGACTTCCAATTGATAGCGGACTGGAAATGACAGTAAGGGAACCACGGCTTCTTCTAAATCTGCTAGGAACGACCCGGGAAGGCCCTTTCCCGCGAGTGGTTTATCGATCCACTCCCACACAGCCGGCTGACGATGTGTAATCATGTGAAAGTCGTCAAAGGGTAGAATTTCAACGTTGAAATCCCGAAGTGCCGAAAGCGTTACGTTGTATGCTTTCAGATTGTTTTCCAGGTCGAAATTAAAGCGGTATGTAGTCCATCTCCCTGTTCGGAACTGTTAGCTAGACCGTAGTATGCAAGGCATTGAATGCAAGTGAGGCCGTACCAATGTCAATTATGGGCATAGCCTTCTTCAGAGCCACGGCGGCCTTCACGAGACTACGTTGATCACAGACAATGTCGGTTTGTCGGAACCAACAATCCCACTCTGTCCAATATTTAGAGCCTTCCTCATGTGAAACTTCAATTTGATGCGCCTTCCTATAGAAATTTGGTGGGGTATCCAGCGAAATGACTAAGGCGCGTGTTTTCTCGTCAATTTTGACTTCGTGAACCCGCTGAAGCTGCGCAAGAGGGATGCGGAAACGATATCGCTCAATTCTACCCTGGCCACCGACTGGCGGCTCCTTGGCCAGCTGTTCTGTTAGCGGGCTTGTTGATATACCCAGCCCTTTGAGATTTGTGATTTCGAGCTGGAACTGAATATCAATGAGTCTCCTTAGTAGATTAAGCTCGAAAGAGATTTTGGAATCTAATCGTATAGTGGCGCTATACATCCTCATCATTGTGGATACATCGAACATGAAGCCAAAGTCCACAGAGGCCGGAAATAGGACCTAGCCATGGTAAGTTGAAGCTTGCAATTTTGGGTGACGCTGGGGGAATCTCTCACAATCTGTTCCGGATATTTGACTAGATGGTTGACTGGGCTTGGAGCTAGGAATGATCTTTTTTTCTCTTCAAGGCTTAGCCCAAGCTCGATTGTATCCCCGTCCAGCCCCTTCAACATGAAGGGTACTTCCTCCCAGACAGCACTTCTAGGGGGAGGTCTAGAGCAGGGAGCATTTAGCCATCTGTGCATAAAAATCGGAAGTATCAGTGCAAGGCATACCGATAGCGGATCCTTGCGGAGCCATCCCGAAGGCCTCGCTTGTTCTCAAAGATTTCAATCATGTCGAGACTGCCAGACACGTTAAAGATTCGCCATAGATCTAGGGTTGACATTGTAAGTGGCAAGCCCCATATCTTCACCGACACTTCTACCCACTCTCTCCAATCGTCTTGGGGCTTAACTACGGGGAGTCTTCGCTGCCCTCTTGGGAGACTTGGCAAATGACCTCCCGCCGGAGGCCAAGCGCTCCGGACAGGGCGGGGATGTAGAGGCCATCTCCTCACTGGTATGGTCGGACTATATGGCGCCATAGCGCGTAGCGGCACGCGAAATGCTGAGGTCAGGCTGGGATATACAGGGCTAGTTCCACGAACCGCTGCGGGTCTGTCGTGAGACCTGGAGCTTTTGCTGTTGCTAATATACTCTCTAGGATTGGCCTCGAGCGGCGCCTCTGAATCGGTTGGTTTCTCACTTTCTTGCTGAGTATCAGGTTCCGGATTT
The DNA here is from genome assembly GCA_020080175.1 of Glutinoglossum americanum. Taxonomy (NCBI): domain Eukaryota; kingdom Fungi; phylum Ascomycota; class Geoglossomycetes; order Geoglossales; family Geoglossaceae; genus Glutinoglossum; species Glutinoglossum americanum. Next base: position 142,225 of record JAGHQL010000027.1, on the reverse strand, counting down.
GGTTGAGACACCGGCCCAGGGGACGCCTAAATATAACTGTGAGCCTATAGCATAGTTGCAGTGACTAGTGCGGTGATACCTCTGACCCACCTGAACGTCCCAGTGACATTGCAGATAGCGGAAGTGAAGCTGAGAGATGTAAGCGGAGGCCTGGCGGCAGCAATAGCAACGATAAGCCAGAAGAAAGACAAGCTGGGAGGCTGTCTTCATGAGACAAGTACCTGAGATATAGTGTAGGCTTTACTTATCGAGAACTTTAGGAGAGGGTTAAGTGGAATGGCCGTGAGGTGAGCGTTCGATGAGAACTCCTGAAGCTGGTAGATAGGTATATATCCGGAAACAGAAGCAGTGCGCAATGAGCGAAAGAGGGTAAAACAAGGAAGTATCGCTGTCAGCAAAGCCAGGTGTTAAGAGCTTACCTTAAGTTGTTTGACTCAGTTTTATAGTAGCTGCAAACGAAGCAGATGCTCCTACCCGAGAAAGCGACCTCACCAATCCAAAACTCACACCCCCAAGACAGAATTTTTGTAACAAATCTGCTTTGTTTTCGGGCTTGCTACCAGACTAACTTTAGGTTAAAGGAGAGATATGAGAATGGGTGAGTTGAAACGACGAGAGGAGGCAATAAGCAGTGTCAAGGCGTTTATAATATCGAAATGCTAAGGCAAGTATATATATATAACCGTCTCGGTCAACTGTATAGAGAAATATTCACTAAGTATCCGATATGCGATCCAAGTTAACACCTTAGGCGCAGATCACTGGACCTTGAGGGATGATTATAGTAACGAAATTAGCATTGGTTATCAGGAGCCCACCAAGCTACATTCTTTAGTCGCAAAGAGCTAGGGAGGTTCCTAAGGGGAGTAAAAACGCCCCGTCTCTCAGCGCCGCGTCCAAACCCCGTCCAAAAAAGAGTAATCCCCAGTATGGAATTAGAGATTGGTCTCCCACTAAAGCTTATCAGAATTCAGCTGTTGAGTCATCAAAAATGTTGGTATTAGTAAGCTGTTGATTCTGATCGTGTCGATGTGTCTGCGTACTGGTAGCAAACTCGCTATCGTCGAAGGAGAAATCTTCAATGTCCGCCAACTCCATGCCTAATCCTAGGTGAAGATTGCCAGCTCTTGAAAGCCAACCTCGCTGACTATCTGGGCTGTGACAGGCATCTTGGGATGTTGCTGTCAGGGGTGCGCTATGATTACCTATAGCGAGCTCTTTCAAAGGACTTCGTTTTTTCTCTCGATCTTGGCCCTCGATAGGCTTAATTACCTTTGTCTTGGCTTTGGCCTTTGTTTGCTGTGATGCTAATGGAGGTTTTCCCTGACTACGAGTTCTCGATCTTTTCGGCGTCCGGCCATTTCGAGTTGGTGAGCCTGATCCCAAAGAGCCCGTATTCATTCCATCCCCGCCGCGGTTGTCATTACCACCATGCGATGTCTTAGTTCTTTTATCGCCGCGGTGATCTTCTTGATTGTCAGTGGGGGTACCAGATGTCCCTTTCTTCCCAATAGCCAAGTTTGGTGACCTAGGGACGGCACTACCGGCACCCATTACAGCCATCAGTCTCCTGCTGAGGTCTTGGGCATGTAGAAATTCCTTCGCCCTCTCCTCTCGTTCGCTATACATTTGTTTTATCTAATAATTGTTAACCCATTCTACAGTTCCTAGACCTACATAAAATTCGCGGGGTCACAAACCTCTTTTTCAAGTTCCAGCACCTTGAGCTCGCCTTTCTGGCGCTCCAGGCTTAAGTCATGCTGCGCATCCCGCAGTAATGCTCTCAGTTCGTCTATTTCTCTACTATGAAGATGGCTGGCCTTTGCCGCCTAGTGTTTCATAATTAGCGACGGTATTTCTAGCACTAAGGCAATTCAGCAAACCTGTGCAGCGGCCTCTGAGGCGTCAGTTTCTCGACTCTGTCTGACTGACTCTAGTTCACAGCTAAGCGTTTTCTGCGTCTCTCTGAATTTGGACCTAAGCTCTTCAACCCGTACCGACGATTCTCGAAGCTGGGGCATATAGTTAGTCGCTAAGCCTGATGTCTTGCCCCATCGAGGTACGCACGTCATGATTTAAGACCTTGATATTTGTTCTCAGCGCTTCATTGAGACTGTTTAGGTTTTCGATCTCGATATGCTTGAGAAAGCCGGCTGCCTTCTCCTGCTCAAGCTCGGTCTTCCTTTCTTCGAGCTGCTTCCGAAGCACCACCAGGTTTTCCCGATCTTCAGAATTTTCCCTTCTAGCTAAGCTAAGTTCATCATTGAGGCCTTTAAATTCCTGCTCTAGTCTTTCGATATTCTGCTCTAGCTCGACAATGCTCTCGTCCTTGATAGCCAGGATAGCCAAATGGTTGAGCTCCAATTTCTTTGCCTCATCGGCGGCGGCTTTTGTGTTATGTGTCTCGTTGGTCGCTTGCTGTAAGAGATGCTCTAAATCTTGAGCCCGCTGGAAAAGGGACGAGACCTGAGATTCAAGCCTCAGTTTCTCTGCATCTAGGCCGTCAAGGTATAGCTCCCTCTCAGATGCTTCGACCTCAAGTGTGTCGATCCTCTGTTTGGACTCTCCGAGACATGACTGCACGCTACCCAGCTCTGCTTGCACTTCCCGAAGAGGTCTTTCGACGTTTTCACAGCGTTCCTCTAACTCCCTACAGACATCGCTAACAGTGTTCACGATTAACTCATGGCGTTGGGTAGCATCTCGCATAAGAATCTCGGCAAGACGGCGTTTCCATTCGTGGCTTGTTCGAACGTCTTGCGGAGTGGATTTTTGCTCCAGTAAAGTGACTGAGGGCGTCTCTACGCTTGTGCAGTGATGGCGGGCCGAGGTGCAAGGGGCCATTGGGGTGGCAACATCCCTATGCTTCCCAAGTAGAGATAAACCGAGCGATGTCTCCAGGCCGATATTGTCGCCCGAGGAATGCAATGCAGCTTTAAGAACCAGCAAACAAAACGACGCAGCAAGCCTTCGCCTAGATTCTTGTAGTTCTCTCCAACAAAGTTTGAGCGTTGCACAGCCATCCGCTAGTCTTCTTTCTGGTATAGATACTTCACAGAATGCTCTGAGCGGCTTTGCAAATTCGTTAGTTGATATAGCCGAGAACAGGCCCTTTCTAAATGTTGGAGAGTCCTCGGTTGCCTCGTTGATTCCATCGAGGAAAGTCTGACAATCTCTGAGCCTTGATAAATAAAGCATGTTTGTCTCTGGTTGTATCACAGCTGTCAGGGTTATTCGTAGTGCTTCACTGATGAAATCCTCCTCAAAGCAATACTTGAATTCGTTAGTAAAGACTCGTTCTGCAAAATGGATATCCACTCACGGCCATCTTCTCCAGAGTATCGGCTGAGAGACGAACTGAACAGCTATCAATGTTGTGGCACCGGAGCTTGCTGCGAATAAGTGTTTGAAAGTTTCTAGGAAATGCCGGCGGTAAAGAGTTCACATCAACCATACACAGGATGAACCTAAATGCCTTCTTAGAGTAAACCGCAAAGTCCTATAACTCTCGAACACTAGGGAGATACTACACATACCGCGAATTGGAGTAGGCCTGTAATGCCAGTCCGTAGTGCTTTCTCATATAATTTACGCATTGTTCGTCCATTGGCCTTCACCCACGCACTTACTACGCAAGGCTCAACTGCACCCATTATGGCCGTAGCAAGCCGCACATCTTCCAATGCTTCGTCACTCGATAGATTGCTGTTACTCGAACATGCGGAGATAACGCGTAAGACAACCAAATCAATTGTTTTGGAGGCTTTTGGGGCTGAAAAGAAGCCCCGTACCAAACTGAAGCTCTTTTCGCCATCAGAAGAATCTGATCCGGCCGACGAGATTGAGCTTAGTGATGAGTTATCGACCGAAGACAGGCACTTCTGTGATGCCACTAGTCTAGCGAACGCTCCGAGGCAAAAAAGGTGGACAGACTGTCCATCCAGGCGCTTCAGGATGTTGATTAACTGCTCTTGGATTTGCACCATTTGTTCGATGGGCAATATTTCCGACAAGACGGAGCACTGCCAGAAACTAGCGTATAGACCCGCCTCAAATTGTTACTCGTTGGCAACCTTATAGCTTCCTCGAGGCTCCTTTGAAAGAAAGGACCAAAAGATGCTGGAACGGGTACTGAAAGAGGTGCTGAGAGCATGGAAACGCAAACCTGTGAGTACTTTTCAAAACTCTGTTTACTGACAACGGCCTTCTTGAGGAATGTGTCTAACAGAGCCGGTCTCCGGTGCATACACGCACTTCTTAGCCTCTCGGCGGTTACTAGATTTTCAAGCACAGATACCGCAAATGGGCACCATGAGAGGCTATCAGTCACCACAATAGCCAATGATTCGATCTCGCATGGATGGCTCAAGGTCCATAGCTCCAATAAATACGCATGTGCTTCGCGGGTAATTTTGTGAAGCCCCTAAAACACCATGAGATCAGCTTGACCATCCACTTCTCATCAGGTGCAAAATCGAGCTATAAGAGGACTTTACTTTTAAAGAAATAGCATACGGCGAACTAAGTACCCGGTATATCTCTTCGGTAAGCTTCTCCATCACGGCTATATCACAAATAGGTATTGCGATGGAGTTATGCATCTGCTGAGATGCCCGTAGCCGATGTAGAGTTTCCACATGAAGTGCAACATTTTGATGTGATGTTTTTATCCCTCCGTTGCTGGGCAACGGAAGCGCAATCGCGCTTCGAGAAGAACCAGGATCAAGCAGTCCTAGTTATCCAGATTAAAATACCCAATGGGGATTTAAACGGGATCTTCTGTTCCCAGAGAAAAAAAACCCGGGCACCGATTTGACTACCGACGGGAGAACGATACGCTAGAGGCTATCACACGTTCGACACTCCTTGATGACGATCATTCTACGAAAAGAAACAGGCTTTTACACGTTGAATCCCTGCACGTAGATTTCAAGGGTCAAGGCCTCACCCTCGTTCCTCGCGTAGTCAATCAATCCATCCTAGCAGCTGTTGCCTTGTCTCAAAATACACAGGCGGCAAAAAGGAAAACTTCGAGATTCGAGGCACTTTTCGTGACCAATGGTTCCCGGACCGTCTCGTGGCTTTTTGTGATGCGGAGCACGAGACCAACTGCTGTATCGCTGCATCTCTTACTGGGGTCGATTCCGTTACCTAACGGTAATGGCTCACCGATGTTTGGTTTTCTTTTGCTAACCAACACTCATGATCTCGCATTTTGATAGCCTGGAATCTGTCGAGGTGAGATGCTGGTTTGGGGAGAGGCGTGCTTGTGGCAATTGGAATCGTTGGGTTTCTTCTAGATACCTAGTCCACGGACTTGGCCGTGACCATTTAAAGCAAAATTTTCCCTCGTTGGGCAAAAAGAGGAACACCTCTGCGACCTGCTGCCTGAAGTCGAATTGTGAGATATGGAGTTCGTGTGAAGCGGGAGGGGTCTGCATATATATGTATGTAGTTGATGATGCTACACGGGCAAAAGCAATTAGGAAATCGCGCACAGGCAATACAGTCGGCCCTTTGGTCCTCAGGATTTGCTTCTTTGTTCCCCTATGCAAGGGACTTTATGTGGCGTTTTAAAGTGGTCAGTTCAGGTCCCCCACGCCTCCCAGGTTCGATGTCAATAATCTACTCTACACACGCTTTGGTATTTGTCTCGAAAGAGACGTTTGCATCCGGCATCCGAACAATCACATCTGGCCACATTCAATCGATATACTAAGTAGTCAAAGGCAAATCAGAGGCAAAATTTTTTCGGCTTCAGTCCAACCATGGATCATGGTTGGATCGCCCACGTCCGGTTGCAGCTGCAAGTCCTAGCGCCTCTCAGGTAGTATACCCTATAGAGGAAATTTCCGAGAATGCTCTCTGCGGAGCCGTACGTAGTTTCCTCCTTGCGCATAGTTTGCTCATCCCTGTGATACCTCGTGAGCTGGCCTAGAGAGGGCGAGCGGGAGAGTGAGAAGACGCGAATCTACGTACGTGGAGAACGGACATGGAACTGCTCTTCCAGCTTACCACGCACCCGTTCTTTTCCCCGCATTCCATACGAGGTACCTGCGCCGGATTGGTGCACGATTTCGTCGTCCCGCAGTAGTAAGGTTCGTAGACGTAGGATATATAAACGCGATTATGCCCGTCTAGTTCGAGGCAGTCCCACAATTCGCCATCCCTCGTTTTCCTGTGTTGTCGGTGCCTTGCTCTTTTGTGTGGGAACTGTTTCTGTGAGGCTTTTTTGAGCTGCAAGCTAGACATTGGCCCAACTTACCTCGAAGCTTTCTAGTCCACTCCGGGGTCTAGGAAATCTAGCATCTGACCCACTTATTTGGACATAGCCCGCCGTTCGTTTTTGTTCGCTGGCTGCACATGGATTCCCCCTCTATCATTTGAGAGAGAGAGAGAGGGAGACAGGCTGCGCAGAAGAAGTTCACCAGCATTGTTTGTGCTTTTTGGCTATCGGGAAAGTTTCACAATATGTCCTCGGGTCGCATTTTTACGAGGATTTTGCTCGCTTCCCCGAGAAGGAGTCAACCAATTTCTCGTTCTACCCCACTAAATCGAAAATGGGGCACCCAACACCGCTACCACAGCTCTGAGGGACAATTGAAGGACGGAGCTGCGCAAGCAAGGTCGATATGGACAACTCGTGGAGCTCTGTCCTTGGCTACGCTAACCGGGTTGTCTACATATCTCTATGGTGCTTTTAGTTCTGCGAATATCGGGGACAACCTGCCTAGCGCATTTTGGAGGGCAGAGCCCAAGCCGGTGTACGGCAGTCTGAAGGACATGGGTATTGTATGTTCTTACACGGGGATAAGGGAGACTAACTAACGAGTACGCGTCACCGGGCAGGCAATCGACGAGATTAGAAGGGCAATTGGCGAGGATGCCATCAGCACCGACGATGAAGATTTGATAGCTCATGGGTATTCAGAATGGTCCACGACAAATACAGATCGTTTGCCTATTGCAGTTGCATATCCCAGGTCCACAGGAGAAGTATCCCAAATTGCAAAGATATGTCACAAGTACCGTGTGCCAATGAGTATGAGCCCCTTAATCGATAATAGCCTTGGAGGCATCCACTAACGATAACTTCCGCAGTTCCATTTTCCGGCGGCACGAGTTTGGAAGGAAATTTTGCCGCTCCTTTCGGAGGCATGAGCATTGATTTTACACACATGAACGGAGTTCTGGATTTTCACGAAGCCGAGTATGTCCATTGAACTTATATCCTTGCTACTTTACGGATCACTCATTGGTCACTCTAAATTAGCATGGACATTGTTGTTCAACCCGCTGTATCGTGGATGAATCTTAATCAACAAATAAAAGATTCAGGGCTTTTCTTCCCTGTCGATCCTGGCCCATCTGTATGTCCTTTCCCCGCGTTTCATGCATCTGCAAATGGCCAATCGCTGATTGAGCAGGCGAAAATCGGTGGCATGGTCGGAACGAATTGTAGGTACGTCGAATGTTCCCTCGAACTAGCAGAGTGTCCCATCCGTGATAATCTAACAGAATGTACGAAGTGGAACGAATGCTGTCCGATACGGCACAATGAAAGATTGGGTCGTAAATCTCACGGTTGTCTTGGCAGATGGGACAGTGATTAAAACAAGACGACGTCCTCGGTAAGTTTGGTGCTTGCAGTTCTTGTATTTAATCTGAAACCTCAAAAAAATTCTTCCCACCTGTCGTTTCCCCATTACAGACAGGGATCGAGAGACTCTTTTTCATTACTTTTTTGACTTCGATTACTAATAATATTCTTGTAGGAAATCCTCTGCCGGATACAATCTCAATGGACTGTTTATTGGATCTGAAGGCACTTTGGGGCTAGTCACTGAGATCACTTTGAAGCTTGCTGTGATACCACACGAGACTAGCGTTGCGGTTGTAACATTCCCTAGCGTTCGAGATGCGGCGGCGGCAGCATCACAAGTTATGAGGGCCGGGATCCCTGTCGCGGCGATGGAGATAATGGACGAGATTCAAATGTATGTGGTCAACAAGTCCGGCTCCACAGCTAGAAAATGGAAAGAGGTTCCCACACTATTCTTCAAGTGAGTTGTGTCCCCACACGAACCTCCCAAAATCTGTTAAGCATCGAACCTGAAGCATCAGTACATATTTCACTCCTGACCTTGTGGCTTATGTCTCGGGTGTATTAGGTTTTCAGGCACGAAAGCAGGGGTTAGCCTTCTACTGTTCCTCAAATGTTTCCAGACTAAGCTTACGAAAAATACCATATCAAGGTACAAGAAAATATTGGCCTCGTCAAAGCGATAGCGAAGGCTCACAAAGCCGGCGAATTCGAGTTTGCTCGTGGTGCCCATGAGCAACAGACGCTCTGGTCGGCGCGGAAGGAGGCTTTGTGGAGTATGCTAGCCCTTAGGGGGAAAGGTGCCGAGGTCTGGTCCACAGATGTCGCCGTCCCTCTATCTAGGCTAGCGGATATTATCGGTATTAACCCTCCTCCTCATCGATGCGATTAGTTGCTAATTCGACAATAAGAAATCTCGAAGAAGGAGTTGGACAATCTAGGCCTTTTCGCAAGTGTTCTCGGTCACATAGGGGACGGGAACTTTCACGAAAGTATCATGTATGATAGGATGAACCCAAACGAACGGAGAGCTGTCGAAAAATGCGTGCATGATATGGTTGACAGGGCGCTGGAAATGGACGGAACTTGCACGGCAAGTTTCTACCACCTCCATTAAATCTTCTCTCATCTGACGGGTAGGGCAGGGCGAGCACGGCGTAGGGCTTGGCAAGAAAGAGTATCTAGCGAAGGAGCTTGGTCCTGCCACGATCGGCGTAATGCGGAGCATCAAGGGTGCTTTGGATCCCTACTGGCTCATGAATCCGGGGAAAATCATTGATTTCACGGCGTGACGGCGTGCCAAATGATACATTAGTTTTCGGAGCAAGACAGCCAGGTCTCCAGTTGCATTTTGTTGAGTTGAGGCGCATCTTTCTGAATCAACGGGAGGCATTTTGAAACTGCGCTTCTTCTGCATGAAAAAGGGGAGTCTGCATATTTCCTAGGTTTTCCGATGTCAAGTTGAAGTTAATCAGTAAGGGGATTTGGAAGAGTAATCTTATAAGGCGGTGGAGTAATAGTCCCCGTGCCCCTCTCAGGCACGTATGTACTATACATACGTAAAGGATCGAAAGGGGTTTGTTCAGTTTTGGCTTGTCAATTTCTACATTTCGGGTTGTAGAGGGTAGCTACAACGTCCCCAGCGAAGTTATTTGTGATAGCCGTACTCCGTAGAGTCGGTGCATCTGGCCAACATCCCAACTCCAAAAATAATTTTCGTGATAAACCCTATGTGAAATCGGTGGAAAGGAGAAGCACCGAGGTAGCGTGCCAGCCTCTCTAGGATGTGCGCATTATGATTCAACGATGGCTTTTGGGAGTAGCTATAGGAGACGAACAATACCAGCTGCACTTTGTGGGTTGACTAGTGTGGAACTCTGGTAAGCTTCTTGTAGTATCTAAGTAAATAAACAGAGAGCCGTTGTATTCAAGCAATTACCTCTTAAAAAATTAGCAGCATAAGACACCACTACGCTAAATCGGAAGTTCTGGCCATTGTGGTTAACTTGTCGCTTTCGGTTTCGCGATGTTGCCCGTAAGCAATATAGTCTCGGGCGGCAGTAAGGGATGCCCGTTATCGCACGTGACTATTCCGGATCCACCTATTCCAACGGGTTTCTGTGATACATGATTTTGCAGAAAATGTACTAGTTGTTCATTGCTTAGAATGGCAACTGCGTTTCCCAAGAAAAAGTGCGGTAAGTTAGTTTTATCCCATGGTTCACGACTTAGTGATCTAATCCGGTCACTGGCCTAGGCGTGTACGGGATCTGTCGACCAATGCTTCATCCTTCTGCCGGCTACATCCACACTTTGTGCTCCATGCAGTCGGGGCTTCCTCGAGATCTGCGGGAAAGAAGTACAGGGATGCGGTGAGGTGGAAGCAGGCTGTCCAACTGCCCAAGGGTATTGCAGAATTGGTGGTGAAAGAACGCAGACCAGAAGAATTCTCTGGCTGCGATATCATTTTCTCTGGTCTAGATAGTGATATCGCTGGACATACCGGTTAGCTAAGCTTATATTTGGAGGGTTACTATTGAAGCTAACTCTATGTCACTATAGAAATGGCTTTTCTAGAGGTTATCCTAGCAGTCTTCTCGAATGCAAAGAATTACTGCCGAGATCCTCTGGTGCTGCTTGTTTTTCCAACAGTCAGCCTCTCGCATTTCTGACTTATCCCCTACTAGCGTTCTCAACACTCTTTGGAGAACGGATTCTTAGTATGCAATTCCAATTGTGCTGTCATTGGCATCGTTATCCCATTTGCTGCTCTTCAAGCTAAATTTGGTCTAGTTAATTTTGTTAGCGTTGTGACCATGCAGGCGGTGTCTGGAGCTGGGTATCCTGGTGTTGGTAGCATGGACATTATGAATCGTGGTTCCATTTATTTCAGGCGAAGAAGACAAGATCGAGAATGAAGCGCAGGAGATACTGGGTTCAATAAATGAGGCGCCTACGGCTGTCACTGAGCAGAGCGCGCTTAAGATTTCAGCGGCATGTAACAGGGTACCAGTCCTGGATGGGCACACAGCTTGCGTCTCCCTACGGGTCGTCAAACGACCCCCGCCATCAACCCAAAAAGTAAAGCAGGCGCTGCGAGAGTATATCTCGGAGGCTTGGAAGTTGGGTTGCCCTTCTACTTCAGACAATGCGATCGTAGCATTAGAGGAAGATGACCGACCCCAACCGAGACTGGACCGAGACACAACACGGGTACGCTGTAAGTGTAGGCAGAGTCAGGGAGGATGAAAGCGGGATATCTGACCCTAAATTTGTGGCCTTGAGCCATAACAGCGAGTTCTGCGAATTCTAGCATCATATTATCCGGACGGTCATCTCTGCAGCTGTTATTGGTGCCGCGGGGTCGGTATGATGCAACGCCTTTCTTGTTTTCTTGTACATACTATCAATAGACATCGCGAAATACAGTAACCTGCTCGCTGTAGAAAAAATGGGATGTTAGTTGTAATTTCAGATTGAAGACCAATAGAGCGGCAAGACGTCCAGCCCTAGGGTGTAGCCCTACCCGTGACCGTATTCTCGCTTAGCGAGCAGCACCTCCGATCAAAGTTTGGTTGGTGTATCTAAACATCGACAAACACCTCTGGCGACCAACGACGGCGATTTCGAATCTAACCTTCCTTTGAGATCGTGATTCGGTTGTAATCATGGGTCGTGGACCGTAAGTGCAATTTTCAGTTTCAATCAGCAACACCGAGTGAATTAACCGGATTCTCGACGCTTGAAACGGAGACGCTGAGGCACAATACCAACAATGGCAACTACTGCGAGTGTTGAACGTTTAACCCTCAGCTGGAGTGCCACCGAGGGCTAGATAATACGGTCTCTTTAAATCAGCGTTGGACTAAGTCGTGTCGGGGGACACCGACCTGACAGTACTTCTATCATTGAGTAGAGCTGATATGTGATGTTCGATTTACAGAAAGAAACACCAAAAGCGCCTTAGTGCTCCCTCGCACTGGCTTCTGGATAAGCTATCCGGAGCGTATGCCCCTCGTGCATCCCCAGGCCCTCACAAACTCCGAGACTGTATGCCTCTCATCGTCTTTGTCCGCAATCGGTAAGTTTCCACTACCACTCTCGAGATGTCCAAATCCCACGTCTACTTATAGCCCAGTGCTGACAAAATCCCGTGCTCTACAGCCTAAAGTACGCTCTCAACGCTCGCGAAACAAAAGCCATCCTCATGCAGCGCTTAATCAAGGTCGACGGAAAGGTCCGAACAGATAGCACTTACCCTGCCGGCTTCATGGATGTTATATCGATCGAGAAGACTGGCGAGAATTTTAGATTAGTGTATGACACCAAGGGCAGATTTACCGTGCACCGCATCACGGCAGAGGAGTCCGAATACAAGCTCGGAAAAGTGAAGAGAGTCCAGCTCGGGCGAGGTGGAATTCCGTTTCTGGTCACACACGATGCTAGAACGTATGTGTCCCTCCTTTAGCCTTAACAGTGTCTCTGAGCTCATTGATACTACAACAGTATTCGCTACCCTGACCCCGCCATCACTGTCAACGACACTGTAAAGATCGACCTAGCCACGGGCAAAGTCGCTGACTTCATTCGCTTCGATACCGGTGTTATTGCTATGGTGACTGGTGGACGAAATATGGGTCGGGTGGGAGTTATTACGCATCGCGAACGTCACGATGGAGGCTTCAACATTGTGCACATCAAAGATGCTATCGACAACGGGTTTGCCACCAGAGAGAGCAATGTCTTTGTAATTGGGAAAGAAAAGCCCTGGGTCAGCCTGCCTAAGGGCAAGGGTGTCAAGGTAAACTCATCCCATTCGATCATGCGTTTACGCCGCCCTTAATGTATGCCTGTGTCCTAGTTACTGACAGCCCCCCTTTTTAGCTTACCATTGCAGAAGAGAGAGACCGACGTCGGGCCCAGGCCATTGCTGGTCACTAACCGCTATTCTGGCAAGATGGCGGACAAACTGCTGGTTGTATGTTCCGTAGTCTCCATATTCCAACTTAAACTCCCTTTAAAAGGCGACAGTCGTTGCTTTTAGGGCTCTGCTGCTGGGGAGCGCTATAAATGTCCATTCAGTTGTTTTTGTTACAAGAAAATGGAGAGGCACCCAACTGTTCCAGATGTATTTTCGGTTTCCATTGCTGTCCGAATTTACTGCCAGCAGCTCTAGTATCACAAAACCAACTCCCTCACTTCAACTACAAAAAAAGCCCCACCCCATATCCGCACACTCAAACCACCCTTCACAACCCCGTCCGGAGTGTAGAATCCTCAAACTGTGCGACGCTATTGGTAGACCCCAATCCCCTACTTCAAAAGTTTGCTACGCCCGTTTAGGCGGACCAGAGACGCTATTCCCCGGTCTGGGGATGGAGAGTGGAAGTCCCCATGAAAGCCAAAACAAAACAAAAAAAGAAAGGTTTAGATTTTTCACCCTACATCCTTCTTCGTCGTAATCCGCCGGTCATTATTAATTTCCAATTCACTTTTTTTTTTATTTTATTTTTTACCACGAATTAAATCGTTTTTTTGTTTTTGGGATGTGAGCGGGGTTCGAACTATTGACGTGCCGGGACAACTTGGGGTGTTTTCCTGCGTCAGGGCAACTTGCACTATGCCGCCGGGTTGGAGAGGGGGGGGGGGGGGGTTTATTGGTTTGAGTTATATATATGTGTGTGTGTGAGTGGATGGGTGGGTTCTTCGATGGTGTGGTCTCACCAGCGGTGGGTGAGGGAGCTATATGCGAAGGGAGGTCGATGGGCAAGGGGCGGTCGTAGTGCGAGGCACTGGGAGAGAACTATTTAGTCCTATATCTTGAATCCTAAGTAGTCTAATGTATATGAAATCAAATCCTCTCTGCGGCCCGGTTCCGCCTCGGTATAGACAATTAATAGAGGACCCTCATTCAATAAACACCAAATTACGACTTCCTAGCTCTTAAGTCTATCTAGAGCACCAACTCAGTCCATCGGAAGGCGAAATTATAAAGAAAAGAAATTGACAATAGTAAAATACACAGATGGACATGCCCTTGCAGCCCCATCATTTCCCCTTCACGATCCCACCATCTTCTCCACCCCCCACCCCAGTATCAATATCAAACATCGGGTGCGTCGCCATATCCTCCCAATTCAACCCAGCAATGATATCCGATACCCCATTCAGATTCCGGCTATCAGGAGGGCCAGCGCGCTTAGGTATTGTATCGGCTACTTTATAGTTCAGGAATGTTAAAGCAGAGGATGTGAGAGTGGAATCAAGGGGGTCGAGGAGTGGAGGGAGGGTGGAGAGGAAGTGTGGCTGTGGCTGTGGCTGTGGTTGGGGGCGGGAAGATTTTGGCGGGTTGGGTAGAAGGTGTTGAGTAGCAAGTTGGGAGGCGGTTTGAGAGGGCGGGTCGGTGAGGTCGGGGTCGGTGCGGTCTTGTGGCTCGGTGTTGGGTATGTGGATGGTGTTTGCGTTGCTAAGTATGGGCGGTCGTGAGGAGTTCCATGTTGCTAGTGGGTGAATGTGGTCGAGTAGAAGGCGTTGGATCTCCGACTCTCCGGTGCCTTGCGACGAGAATGCCGGTAAAGAACTGTCGCCGAAATCAGAGAGGTTGCCAGTAGATACCTGGGTCTCGTCCGTAGCGTTCAGACCACCGGCTGCATTCCCGGTGCCTCTGGGCCGGCCTTCTTTCGTCTTCCCTGAATCAGCGGGGTTGGAAGACAAAGGTGACATAGGCCGGTCAGCCTCTTCATCGCCTTTGCCACTTGTCCGGAGTGGTGACTTCGGAAAGCTCTTCGACCTGGTTTTGTATCCAGCCTCCGCGTACTTCTCTGGATACCTGTTTCTAAACCTATCTCTCACATCCATCGACCGTCTGGAGCCCAAATTGAGGCGGGGGTCGCTTTGAATGGAGCTCCACAAGGGACCGTAAATTTGGTAGCCCCTTAATAAGTCTGCATCCTCTTCGTCTGTGAAGGCCCGCCGCTCGCGCCGCTGCGCTTTGGGGAAAGGACCTTCTATGCCTAGCCGAACAAGGTCACCGGTGCTTTTGCGGTCAGTACGGGACTTTCTAGGCCGCCTGGAAGGTGATGGGGAAATGTTTTGGGGCGATGCCGCGCTGGCGGAGCTGGTTGGAGAGTCCTGTACATTGAGGATATTCTCTGGTATGACGCTTGGTAAGGGTCTCGGCGCTGAAGTTGAACCCTGAGGTCTTTCGACCGTGTTATTGGAACCGTTGGGTTTGGAGTCTAGGTGCTTTCGATACTCCTGTGGAAAGCATGTACGAAACCTTAAAATGGCAAACACAGCCATGTCAGCGCCCGTATCTTGACAATAAACCGATGCAGAGTACAATATCTTACCGATCTTTCAGATCAATCGAGCTTCTTGCGTTAAAGCTAAATCCAGGGTGCTCCAAAATCTTTTTCCAGCTTCCAACCCCATATAGAGATACACCCTTAAGCAAATGGTCTGTCTCTTGCTCCCCCCACTTTCGTCTAGGTCGACGATTTTCCCTCTTCGAAGGCTTCTCCGCAGAACCATTGCTAGCATCCCCAACTGGACCGCTTGCAGCAGCTTCTCTCGTTATCGCCGGATCTGCGTTCAGTGCATTCCTTCCATGCGCGTCCTCGAAGGCACCTGGTGCTATTGGTGGATAGGCAGTTCCAACGCCAGGTGAGCCAGCCACATTGAGGGGACTGACGATGTGCTCAAGTCCCGCAAGCGAAGGAGCACGACCCGAGTGCGCACGCTTCTTGCACATCTTGGGTAGCTGCAAGTAGCTATTGTCGGCTTCACCGTCCGCATCTACCTTCTGCCGCTTCCTAGAGCTTGATGCCTGAGTGCTCTCCGCCATTTCATTGGTGTTCTTTTGTCGAGCCTGGCTTCTATTTGCGTTGGGTAATGTCGACGATTTCTCCACGGCTTTTCCCACGCCTTCTACCAACTGAGCAACATTCTCTCCACCATTAAGACCGCCGTTGGCGGCTCTTGTCTTCCCACCAGCAGCCCTCCCCGCAGAAATTGAATACTGAGGGGCAGGGCTGGCGTGAGCATCTCTATTGGCGCTAGCGCTGGGCTCCAATGGAAGCGGCCTACTTGCAGAGAGCGAAGGTATTGGGTCTTGTAGAGGAGGGAGTTGTAATGACGGGTGTTGAGAGATACTGCGAAATAGGTTCAGAGGATCATCGAGGAGAGCGGTGAGACGCGGCTCTGCGGCCATCGTCTCGAAATTGATATATCCGCCTTGGATCGCGGTGGTGTCGGTGACTCAGCCTGTGCCTGAAGTGCTGTGATAAGTTGTGCGTGGAGGCGGTTTTTGCCAGAGGAAGAGACGTCGTGTTGTGGGGTCGATTGAGTCTGTCCTTCTTTCTGGCGGACCAGCGATGCAGGAGCAGGAACGAGAACAAGAAGGAATCAGCAGTGCATGCTTATATTGATACAGCCGCGCAGGGCATAGTTATGTGGTGCAAATGAGTATTATACTATACGATTGAAGACAGGCGCCAAGGGCTATATATATGGCGTATGGTGTATGGCGCAGGTACATACAAAAATGGGATATGGATATGATGAGAAAGGACATATAAAGTCCTCAGACTCTTCGCTTGGACCTCGTTGAGACCTTCCCTTCCCCACTTTAGGCTAAATTGTCACTAAATCTACATGGCCAAGTCGCCCCCACCCGCTGTGAAGCTTAAGCGAGACCTAGGGCCTACAGTGGTACATAAGATGTCCGAGGATCCCCTATGCCGCCTTATTCATAGACCATCACGAATCAACCAAATTAGCACAATTCACCATGGCGGCCATTTTCCCTCCTATCCCGAGATTTATCTTCACCGTCTGCGAGCCTATTTCTATGTAAGTGGCCTAGAGCCAACCAGCGTTGCCGACCACATCCCCCTAACTTTATAACTCTCTAGGGTTGCCGGCTTCCTCGCGGCAATCGTCTCCCCCGCCTCTTTCGTCGCGGACCAGCTGCCAAATACTCCTCTTCATGCTCTGACCCCAAACGAATACATTATTGCCCTTCAACTTGGTAATGTGTACCTGCTCATAGGATTCATCGGTATAGCTGTGCTGTACACAACAACATCGGCGCAGGTCGCCCGCCGCTACCTCTTAGTGCTGTTGCTAGGGGATATCGGTCACCTTGCTGTCACATACCATGTCATGGGCCGTGAAAGCTTTTTTGATGTTACGAACTGGAATGCAATGGCTTGGGGCAATATCTGTTTTACTGGTGCTCTCTTTCTCGCACGAGTCGCCTATTTACTTGGGTTCTTAGGAGAGGATCGTGAGCCAGGCAAGAAGGCAAAGGCCCAGTGATAGGTTGAGAGTTCCAAGGCTCAGACATGAAGGGGAGCATGTACAAGATGTCTAGGTAGACGCTTAAACTTATTTTTGCTGTCTACTTATAGCCCCGTGGTTTAGCCCCAGTGTACAGAACATAGGATCACACCTTCCCCAGATGTTTGAGTAGAAATTTTTACATTTTAAATGTTGCACCGAGACGCCAGGAACCTCGCCATTCAGGAAGCAAATTCCAGATTATGACCTTTTATCGTCGGTTTCTGCTTCCTTACTATCCCATCCGCCAATCCTTCCATCCTCCCTCGCATCGTGATCAGTTAGCCCGTTCGTCGCCCATATTCTCTCTATAAAGAGCTCGAATGGTCCAGGAACGCGATCGATTAGTCCCACCCCAACAGTCTTCACATTTTGTCTCAATATCTCTGTCTGTGGCTCCACAACCTGACCGTGGTTTGTCCTGACAAACTCATTCCACTTGATCAACACAGTCTCCCACTCCCCAGGACGTCGTGCGAACAGCCGGTGCTGGTGGATATCAGTTGGCACAATTGAGTCAGTTTGCAGATTCACAAAGTATTTTCGCCCATCGCTCTTGATGCGCATCGCTAAGTATGTGTATGGGTCTATATCCCACACGCTCCTGCCAAATATCGTCGGACGTCGGTCCAATGTGCGCCAGGCCGCATAGCCCGTACGTTGAACTTGCGGGTCGTTTGGAGGTAGCTGAGTGGAGATAGATCCATGGAATCTTGTACAGCCATTTGGGTTCCCAGCTGAGCCAGGCTGGATGTAGTCAAGGCTCGCTTTGGAGAAGCCTCCAATGTCTGCATCCGACATGACTTTACAAGCCGAGAGGGAAGAGTGGTCGTGAAAATAGATTAGTGGGAAGGGCGCACTTGGTGTACGAATGCCTTCTTGTTTGAGGGCTATTGGCATTGGTTGTCAGCATTTGAATGACGATGTTTCAAAATGACGGCATACCAATATTTGCATAGCGTTTAAATTCATCTAGACTGCGGCCGATGAAGCCTTTTGAAAGCAATTGTGGGGATGCCCTCATCCTGAGCGGAGGTTACACTGTAGAACTGATTATCATCGGAAGATACGTCGGAAAGAGGTGGCTATGACATGCAACCGGGTAAATGGTCCATGTGAGGTTGTACTTTTTTTTTGGGCCGCTAAACCTCCAGTACCGCGAAAATAGAAAACTGAAAGCAATAATTATTTATCCCCGCAACGCCACCGCCCCCCACTGACCAAAAGTGCTGCAGCCTAAATATTCTAACCACGACGGCCACGTCCCATGAGAGGAGTACCTATAGCCAGAATAATTCTAATTTAATATGGCGGCATCTTGCATTGTCAATCCTTTAACTTTTCGTCTCATCCCCCGCTCGGATAACAACACAAAGCCTGCTAGGAAAAAATAGAAGTCAATGCAGAAAATATTATCAATAGTCAGCTGCACATGCTGATAAATAGCCTCCCTCTAAGCTGCAAACATCCCTCTGAAGACTGCCAATGTGCATGGAGTTTTTGTTCAGGAGAGACTCTCATGAGCCGCTGTTGAATCCCAATATATGCATTCGGGAAGGACTCTCGTGACCGTGCTGCTGGAAAAAAAGATTTTATAATACACTCTGCCGTAAAAGGTTGGCCAAAATACCACACGGGTCAACATGCAAAACGTTGTGGGTTGCAAATATTGAGGAAATCCCTATACACAGTCCTCCTAAGTACCACCGTCGCATTAAAGTGCATACTTTCAACTATAACCTTGGGATAGACTTCTAAGTATTATGTTAGCACGTGGCCCCTAGAGAATGAAAAGAGGATAGATGAAATATAATTGGTAAGTAGGCCACACCCAAAATCGTGATATTCCAGTAAACTTCTTGTGGCGTCCGAGCGAGTAAAACAGGAAAATTGTGGTATTCAGGTGATTAACCCTGAAAGAAGTGGGAAATAATAAATCTAGGGAGGGTGTGGCAAGATCTATGAGCCGATGGTAGGGTGAGATTTCTCTAAAGGTTGATTACATGTACCACCTTATGTGTAAGCTAGGCGACTTATGCATACTCACACATTCGTAGGGCGCCTGTGTCTTATCCGGGCGGAACAATAGGAAAGTTCGTGCGGCTCAGTCCGACATCATTGGAATAAGGTTATGCACTAGTTCTTAACAGGAGCAATAAGCGAAAATTATGTCCCCAAGTTCGCAGTGGTTGAGCTGCTTCAACATCAAAACCCAAAAGCCCAAGCTGAGAAAGTGCGATCGGTCCATCATTGCCCGTGGCGGCAATCACACTACTTCGCGTGGAGAGAAGACAAAAGGCATCTTGGCTAGCGGGCAATGATGGCCTCGAGACATATCCTTCTCTTGCTCTGCGGTAGGAGGTCATGGAGAGATACAGAGGCAGATACAGAGGCAGATGCCGATGTAGATGCCTCGGAGCACAATGTTTGGCCACGTTTTGTACGTATAGCACAGCCTGGCTTGAACAGGCCTGATGGCTTAAGATGCCTTTATTCTTCTTTGGGAAATTGACCTAAGCCCTATCTCCATTCCGTAAACATGTCCTGTCTCGCTACGCCTTCGCCTATAAAACACCCCACACTACTCGCACTTTCGCACACTCTTCTCCTCACTTTCAAGTCTCGCTCTCGCTATTTCAAGGGCCGATCTTTTACAGCAACTCTCCCACCTACTGAAGCAGGAAGATCTAATTGTCTGTCTCTACTTCCTCTGTGTTCCCACTTCACTTCAGTCGCTTCGTTGCCGCTATCAGAGAAGCCTGCACCCAGCACTGTCATTCCCGCTTGAAGCCCTTGCGCAATCCAACATTGTTTGGCAGTACAGGCTTCATCCTTCTTCATATACTGTACGCTCGTTTCACCCTTAATTCACGATACATATCCTGTATCTCTTATAAAAGTCACTCTCCCAAATGTCAAACATGAAGATGTTCTCACCGGCAACTCCTCATAAGTCGCCAAGTAGGTCTACGAATGACTATGACGACGCGTCATCTGTAGAGAATGGGGATTCTGTCATCAAAGGAAACCATCAAGTTTCTCTTCACGGGCCGTCTCCTGCTAGCACTTATGGGGATACCGAAATAGATGGCAGCGATCCGGCCACCCCCCAAGAAGACGGGCTGCTAGGTACGTGCTCTTGTTCCATTTCCCCTTTTCCGTTCATATCGCGATTGCATATAAGGCTCCATTGCCATGTACTCTAGCTCTTCTGCCGTTGTTAGCATGTTATCTGTACGCTTCCTCACGAGTCTCGGCGTTTCTCCCTTGCCAGATATATCCTATTTTCTGCTTTAAAGGACTTCTGGCGATGGTCAATTGAGTGTGTTGCCTATCAGTTTTCTAAGTAGGCATACCTATGCTTTATAGCTGCCCAAATAGCAAGCCTGACAGCGGATTGCGTTTGCTGCCATATCGCATGGCGCCATAGCCATCTCTGTTTGCGTTGAAGAATTTCATGAATGAGTCAATGCCGATGTTTTCCTTGGCTTAGCAACTGTTAGTGCCTATTCCAAGCCTTTCGCAGCTCAGAATAACTCGCTCCATTTCCAATTGTTTCCTTTCTGATAGTTCATTTTCGTGGGCGGTTGCCTATTTTCTTGCCGTCGCTCTTTCCTGCAGGGTATGATTTCGAGTCAATCCAAGCTCTTACTTACACGCCACCCTTTTTATAGTCCGCCGTTCTAGCAAACCTTTAGGTCTTAAACCGTTTGTCAACTCTGGTAAAACAGGACATAGTTCTCCAGCTACAGGGCTTCTCTCGAGCCCCCATCCAATTCACGACTTGCGTCGTCCTACAGCATCCAAAGGGCAAACTGGGCGTCCGCGAACATTGTCTGATATCCGCAATGACCCCACTGTTGGGTCCGTTGCTCAGAGCACAGGTACTGGAACCAGCCCTCCCAGAATCCCTAAAGGGCAGCGATATTACCGCGCTCGGCGCAGCACCAACAACACGTCAAGCTCTTCTCCTGGAGGACGTCGACAGACGTTCAATAGCCCTAGTGGCAATACGCCAGCCACTCCCTCAAAGTTTGTTGTCCATGGTAGAGTGAGTGGTACGGATGATCCATTCATGTCTCCGAAGAAGGGCACTCCACGTCGAAGTGGAAAATCTCCAAACTGGCGCCAATCTCAGGGCACTCCAAGTGCCGAGCATCGGAACTCCTCGGTAGCACCTGCTTCAGACCTTGCTTCGCATCGCAATGCTTCTCCACAGGGAGGCCGTGTTGGAGACGCTGAAGAGCCAATTTCCGCTGAAAATGCTCAAGCTAAGTTTCTACCTAGTGCTTGCGTATTCGTGGCAAAGTTTGTGATTTCCTTTACCTCCTCAGCTACTATTACTAACATTATTTTTCAGCTTATTGCAAACGAGCACAGATGAGGAGCTCGAACATTCTGTTTCAACTGTCTTTACCGAATTTGGGAAGTGCTGGGTAAAAATACGACGCGATAATAGGCAGATGCCCTTCGCGTTTGTCCAGTATGAGGTGAGCTACTTTACCTTTACTCTGATTTCGCTTTAGCAGAGTCGTCACTGACAGGGCCGAATAAAAAGAAGGATGACAACGCCCGCCGCGCGATTACGGAAGGACGTGGGAGAGTCATCGATGGTCGCAGAGTCCGCACGGAGCGGGCTCGGGTTAACCGTATGTGCAAGTGTGATTCTCTGGCCGCTGTTTGCGCCCCACCCTAGATAAGCACCTAACTTAGGAGTTATTCGCAGGCGTGCTCTATATAAGCAATTTGAATGGACGCCCTGTTAGCACTATGCAAGCTCGCGAGATTATGGAGCCTTTTGGAGAACTTGAATCAATCACGTACCCGACTGAAACAGAAATGGCATTGTACCGTCTGCCTAGAGGGTGTTTCGTGAAATACGTCTACTTCCAAGATGCCAAAGATGCTCAGTTGGTAAGTTCCACTCGCATCTAAGTCCACTATTCCATTAAGCTACCCCGTATAAACTGACCAATGGCCGGCGAAGTTTCTTCGGAATGACCCCAACTTTCAAGTCGAAGTTCCGCCTATCCCGCAGACGGCGGCGGGGTCAATGCCACGGATGGAGACAGACCCGTTCGCCATTCATATCTCAGGACTCGATCCAGAGACGACCACAGAAGACGAACTTATTCGTTACTTCGGAAAGCATGGTAGAGTTGTAAGTGCCAGCGTACATGTGAAAGCGTCAAGGGGTGGTGAGTATCTGCCAATGCGTGCGGCAAAAGTAATTAACAACAGGCTTGCTAAACTCTCACATGAAGGGCCTGGTTGGGTATGCTATGCTTTTGTCCGATTTTCTAGGCAAGAAGAAGCTGCAAGAGCGATCGACACTGAAGTAAGTGTTGTAATGTTACGTTGCATTTGGTAGGCGTCTACTGAATTTAGGACTAGCATAACAATTTCTGGCATGGCCGTAAGATACAGGTTCGCGTTCGCGAATTGGTTGACCCAGTTGCTCGTGCCGCTCTCAGGCTCATGCATTTGCGTGGTGTACAAAGCTCTGGAGAATCCAGCACAATCCCAAGCCACTTTCGGCGTATGGTTCACGAGCAATCGGATGACCTTATCCGCCTTCAGACTCCCAATATCGCGGCCAGTCTTAATGGAGGGATGACTGCAATTTCAATGGCTTCCGATGGGGTCCGCGCAATGTTTCCTCAGCAATATATGGTGCCGTTTGGGGCAATGGTCGAGCCCCATCATTACTGGAATTTCGGTACCCAATATCCAATGGGCTTACATGGGCCGTCTCAAAAATATTCTGGCAGCCACGCTCCAGAAGATGATTCCGTCCCTGGTCTAGCTCCTAGCATGATTGCCCAGGGCAGTTATCCTCACCCGGGCTGGTATCCCCATTACAATCATGAGCAGGCGCAATCACCTGCTTCAGCGCCGAGCAGCTCTACTGGTCAACACCCACATAGTGTTCCGTACCAAATATTCCCTCAGACGATGGGACATTTTGCATACCCGACTGCGGGGATTCCATATGGCCAGTACCACATGGGAGCATACCCATACCAGACCCCAGAGGCCGGACAGGTTGCTCACGGAGTCCAGCAGCCGGCTACTGGATATCCTCAAGGTTGTGAGGAGCGTAGATCCGGAAATAGCCCATCCATGCCTACTGGCCGATTCGAGGAGCAGGCTCCTGCTTCCTAGTGTTTTCTTCGAGTGTGCTTTGAAGCCACATTAGCTCGTGTTCGTTCTAAAGTTCGTGAAAGCTATTGATGGCTTCCATAGGTGGCGTTTCCTATTACATGCCAGGGGTGGCCGTTGCTTTAGTATCTAATCTCGTGTTTTTATTTTCGTTCTGTTAAGGTTCTATCCTTTTCGGTCTCTTCGTGGGGAATGTGTTCATTATTTCCTGTCAGACATCAAATATCCTAAAGCCGCTTGCGGCTGAGAGATAATGATGGGTTTTCTAATTGTAGGAGTTGACGGTTTGACAATTACCGCTACCTTCCGGGAAGGCGGGCGTCCGTGTTCTAGAGTGCGCGATTTGCTATTTCGCTATGTCGGGGACAAGTTGTTCTTTGAGTATCAGCTATTTGTGCTGGGTTGACATTGCTGTTCATCCCGAGGGGTGCGGAGATTGAGGCGGCAAGAGCGTTGAACTCTCTGCAGCCGCAAAAAAGTCTGTTCTATTCGATACGATGGCTCCTGTTTTCATTTCACTCTTCTTCGGGCTGGAAGTCGATCGATATGTCTGGCCAACAGTATCGACTCGCGAGATGCGGTTTACGGGGACGTGAGTGGGTGAACATATTTCGCATGTAGTTCCCTGTGAAAGAGTTGCTCTGCTGTATTTCACAGGTAGGCCGACCAGCGAGAGTCCTTGCGATGGATGCAGGAAGCAGGCGGCGAAGAGATCTATGCGGTCTAGATTAGCTCCCGTAGCTCAAGTCTTCGTTCACTTGAGCGATCAATGGCAATGTCTATGATCTTGATTTCTTATTCTCTGCAATCCGAGATGAGTGCTATGTTACTGCCGAGGAGTAAAGCCAAGATACGAGTTCCACGTGTAGTATTTGCTTTGACGCGGAAAAGGAAGGACTTCCGGAGATGGTGGGACTCGTATGTTCTCACCCTACCATAAGGAGAGTTTGCACTAATTTCGAGTTCAGCTTAACAAGTAGTTATGATTATCTCGCGCATAGTATACCCTGCGTAGCACGGAGTGCTTGTACAGAGTAGGTTAGACTGCGGTTAGCGGCGGCAACCTGGAGTTAGCGGGATTAGATAACCTAACAATTTTTGGTGGGGCACCACTCGCAAGTTTCCTTAAGAACATGGCATCACCGCCGCCACCTTTAGCTGGTACCCTTCAGACCTCTCCGTTTATCACCTGTTAACTAGCATTGATCAAAGAATCGTTAATCCCCGAGCCGCAATGGGTCAACCTTCGTTTCAGGCTTCCAATGCCTTGATCTATCTCACCTACGGCCTGTTTCTGTAATTTTCCTAATTGGTCTCGTTGCACGATTGCAATTGCTAACCCTGTGTCCGTCCAGTGCGATCGGTCTCTACATTGCGTGGACACTCCGTCGTCAGACAAAGTCCGAGTTCCTTTCGAGCAACCGGACGCAGAAGGGTCAGACATCAATGCGCGTTGCTGTTATCTCGCGGCCCCGCATCCTACTTCTTAGCAAGACTACCAGTTCTATATGATGAGCTAACTCGTCACTAGCTATCCCCCTCGCCTTGAATTTCATAGCTTCTGGTGAGTTGTTATACGGGCATCCAAGTCAGCTTGAGTGTCGAGAAGCGGCAGCAATGTCAATAGAGAATACGGACATTAGATGCAGCGGAAGCAAAGGGTAAAGCATGAAACGGATGCCATGATCAGGTTCGTACTTGTAAGGTTTAACGCAAAGTCTTCTCCTTGGAACCCCTCTAAGTCTCGCTGGAAGTCTTCCGGTAGAAGGCAGGCGAGGAGGGGTCCAATGATTTGCTTTTGCGCGGCTTCACTACGGGCGCCGAGTTTGAGCGGGCCTTGGGGATCTAACTTCCCTGTGGCTGTGGAAGAGATCCTCGAGACCTCCCGCTAAACGAAGCTGAGATTGCACCGTAATTACTCGATCAAGTTAATGCTTGCGTGGGGAATGTGCTGCCGCTTTTCGAAAGAGAATAACCCCCTACCTTAGATTGGTGAACTGACGGCAGTGCTTGCACTTCTTTCGGCAGTCCTTGGCTCTAGCATTCTTTTTATCTACCCGGAAATCTCGACCATTGCTGGTGTTCAGGGCTTAGTTGTCTACGCCCTTGCATCCGCTTTGCCATTGTTAATTTTTGGATATCTCGGACCTATCATCAGGAAAAAGGCACCCGATGGGTTTGTCCTCACTGAATGGACTAGGCAGAGATATGGGGCAATTACAGCATTGTATCTCAGCTTCTTCACGTAAGTCCCTACATATAGCCTAATAGGACCTAAACGGCTAGCTAATTTGGGAAGCATTGTTACGATGTTCTTGTACATGGTCGCGGAGCTCTCTGCTTTGCAGCAAATCATTAACTCTTTGACTGGTTTGAACGGGTTGCCGGCCGTCATTGTCGAGTGTGCCATTACAACCATCTATACGTGTATTGCTTCCGCCTCTACTGTTTCTGAACTACGCTGACCATTTTAGCTCTTGGCGGCTTCCGGGTCTCTTTCGCTACAGACAATATTCAGGGTGCGATGGTCGTGGGACTCGTGATACTTGGTGTTATTACTGTTGGCGCGAAGACTCATATCGATCGTAGTCTCATAGATTCTTCCCATCTGCTAAAACCGAGCCTTCTTGGTTGGCAGCTGATATATATATTGCCCGTGGCGATCCTGACCAATGATTTTTTCCTCTCGGTGGGTCGCTGTGATCTGCTTCGGGAAATGCGGCCTATGCTAACTTTTTCGGCTCAGGGTCTTTGGATGCGAACTTTTGCCTCGAAAACGGACCGGGACTTGATGATTGGAGTCTCAATCGCCACTGTTGCCGTGCTAATTATACTAGTCCTGGTTGGCTCCACAGGCCTTTTGGCGGCCTGGGCTGGGGTTTGGCCTGGTACTCCGCCACAATCAGGATCCATTGCTTTTTTTCTCCTCCTGGGACAACTACCCGCCTGGGTAGTTGGAATTGTGTTGATTATGGTAGTGTCGCTCAGCACTGCCGCATTCGACAGTCTTCAGTCCGCCATGGTTTCTACAGCATCTAATGACTTATTCCGCAACAGACTGGGGATCTGGTGGGTCCGTGCCGGGGTAGTTCTCGTCATTTTTCCTGTCGTGGTGGTTGCTCTCAAGTCGCCATCTGTTCTGCAGATATTCCTGATCTCGGATCTGGTGTCGGCTTCAGTGATACCTGTACTGTGCATAGGCTTGTCCGATAAATTCTATTGGTGGCGAGGGTTCGAGGTGGTCGTTGGCGGTTTGGGGGGAATCTTGACCATTTTCATTTTCGGAACGATTTACTTCGGCAGCGCTCTCGAGGGAGCAAAGTTAATCCTCCTAGAGCGTGGGCTTTACGCCGAAGACTGGAGTGCCTTCGGTAGGTGCCCTCCTACTCTCCTATACAAGGCCTGCCAATACCAATTCTATGTTAGGCGCCTTTGTCGCAGCTCCAATTGGCGGCCTCCTCTGGGGATTTGGTGCTCTACTCGCGAGACTATCTTTCCAGTATACCCATGCCAAATTCAAACATGAAAGGTTTGATGCTTTAGATCGTCCTGCGCCGTTGGACCCAGATATACACGAAGGCGATCCCATGTATGTCGAGTCTTCTGGCGGCGGAAAATTTTTCTAGGAGCGTGATGGGGTTGAAATTTCAGGGGGCCAGGGTAAGAGGGAGGATGAAGGATTTTCCTAGAGAGTGGGGGGGTGCGAGAGCATGTGCAAAGATATGCGTTCAGACTATGAGGGTGGCTTTGCTTTCGAGTGCAAGAATGTGATGACGACGCCCATTTAGTTTCTCGGACCATGATGAGGTGACAATGTGTCCTATTTCTAATGTTTTTACAGTTAATATACAATGCTGAGAGACTGACTCCACATACATTATGCTATACTCATACAATATAAATAAGGGGACATTAGATTCAGCTATTTTTTGGTCATCGGTCTACTACAGATCAATTAGCCCACGCAAACAATTTAGCTAGGGTAAAGTGGATGAGGACGCACGTGTAGTCTCCTCCGTAGTTCCCCACAAAATCCACGGCCCCTCCTTCCCCTCCCACAATAGTTTCTGTATTACAACATACTCTTTCACCTCCCTCTCATTCCCCGTGCCAGGCACCATCTTCCCATCGGCCGCATACCTGGTCAAACTCTGCGTAGACTGGATCCTAACGACCGCTTGACGGATCCCGGAGCCGTCGATGGGTAGAGTTCCGGCGCGGTTAGAGACTACGCGTGGAGATTTAGTGTATTTGTGGAGGGACCAGACAAGGCGTTCGCCAGGGGGGCGAGTGAGAATGCGAGACTTGAGGGTTTCTTGGAGGCCGGAGGCGGTGATTTTGCGAAGGGTATCGAGGTCGCCTCTGGAAGGTTAAGGTTAATTTGTGTGAGGATTGAAGGAGTATATAGCGAGGGTCTTGGGGGATAAAGGAGAAAAGGTCTAGCAATTCGTGGTGAGAGCATGAGAAACTTACTCTGCTGTAGCAGTATACATCCGCCGATGTAGTGCCAACGCTGTAGGAACCGTCTGCCGTAGGCGGAGGATCGGTCGAGGCTTCTTTGCTAGGAATTTATAGAGAAGTACGCTGCTCCAACTCAAAGTATAAGATCACACATATCCAATTCCTTAACATATATATATCTGCTAGAGCAACGAAGGAAAAAACTACCTAAAGAAGTCCTGAGTATGCTGCTTTATCCGCCTAAACCCCAACCGCAATCTCTGTCTCGGAGACACGAAGAAGGATGGAAGTTTTGCGCCAGTGGGCATTATAAAGGTTCCTATTCCTCCAATCAATTACAACCCCAACACCACGCAGCGTCCCCACCGAGGGGGATCGAATAGGAATGAGGCCAACGAACGTACCGGTAAGAATCCCCAAATCAGACGGGACCTGGTTACCCTGCGAGTTGTCGGGCCGAGCGCGGAGACTCTGCGCAGGTCGTTGGCGGGGCAGTGATTTGCTGCTCCCTGCCGCGGAGCGCACTGGGTGAACACATGAGTGGAGCCGTGGGAGGGCTGGTATGAGGGGCCGTCGGGGGAGGAAGGAGGTCATTTTGGTGATCGATTTTTTTTGGAGTGAGCGAACGGGAATATTTTAAGCCGCTTGGAAATGAGATGGGATCACGTGCGTGGGATGAAACTTGGGGTGACCGGCCTTGACCCCGCTGCGCTATTGTCCTGCTCCCCGTTGCTCTATATCTCTTACTTCGTACCTCCCTCACTCTACCTCACCTACATTCCTCTCCCTCATCGCTTCCCTCATCCTCCCCCTCCTCCTCCTCCTCCTCCCCATCATCACCAGATCTTCAGTACTTCTTCCTTGCTTTTGCTCTGCATCTTCCTACCCCTAGCTCTCCATATCAAGTACAAAAATCTACATTCAGGCACAGATATCTACTCACACAACCCGTCTACCTCGGCTGCATGTGCCGCAACCTCTCCTCCCCTGGCTCCCTCAATCGCCTATGTGGCCGCACCAACAGCAAAAACGTCGGACTCTCCTCCACCCTCCGCCAAATCGGCCCTGCATCCGCGAGTCGCCATCATTCTTGGTGTCGAGAAACGCTGGTATGCGCCTCTATTAATATGTAGAGCCCTATCTACGGGGCCGGCCGCATGGGGCGGTCTGAAGTGTGCATATGCGCTGCTGGGAGAGGTTGTTCTGGCTGAAGCTGAGGCCGCCTGGACAACAGAGAGCAAGTTTAGGGTGACGGAGGTTTCCTTAGCGGTGATTTGGGTGAGAGATATCCGGTGTGTGTTGGGTGGAAGCTTGGTTCTGAGATGGGCCGTCTAGTGCTGCGCGTCAGCGTATTTGTCATTTTTCTTTACTGACTGCCTTATGTCCCGTTGGTGAGTTGCTCCTCCAGCTTGCTCCCGGCGTATCGATGCCAATTTCTCACATATCCGTTCCGTAGGCTTTTGAACTATACCCCTCAAGGTAGAGACCATGTCTGATGCCTCAATCTGAATCTATGCTCAATATCTTGCAGCGACTCTTGTAAGGCTCCTCACGGTTACCGCGATCAACGCCTACAGCACGTCTTGGGTCCTCCACCTGTCCGGCGGATTGGAAGATTCGAGACTGCTGCTACCCGCTTGGGTTTCTATTGCCAGTGTAGGAAGATCCCACCCCTAAGTCACGCCGCGCTGACTGAAGCGGATCAACGAGCTAACTGACTGGAATTTCACTAGGCCCTGACGGTATGCTACCGTATAACCCAGCGCAAGATCAACATCAGGAAGGAGATCTCTGCATCAATATCCGCATTTTCTATTGCTAGCTTCACTAGCATGTGTGCTCTGCTTCTGCAGCTTCATCTAACAAGGGAGGATACTGCGCTTATACCACTATTCGTCATGATCCAAAAAATTGGGAATTTAATTTTCCGAGTAGTACTAAACGTTCTATGGCCATCGGTGGTTTCTTGACGTTTTCCTTAGGGCATATAGTCACCTGTAATCTTGTATGCAATATTCAGGTATTCCACTAGTGAATCCTAATTTCTAATTTGATGGAATCACACAATATAACACGCGATGGGCTAGACATGTCTCACGGGCAACGGCGGTGGAGACAAATATCTAGAAGAGACCACGTTCAATTGAACTACCAAACCTGCACCAATCCCCACCACAAACACAAACCATCGCAGATGAGCTCTTGGAACAAAAGGAATCATTCTCGCCCATCGTGTAGGATAATCATGGACACCGGAGTCCCGTTTCTAATGCCAGTAGGAAAGACCTGGGTATCTATCAACGCCTCGTTCTTGCCATGAAGATTGAGTAGCCACCGTGGAGATGTAGTAAGAAGCGAAAGAAATGCCTGTCGACAACTTCACTCAAATCCCGGAGCTGGCATGCGCTACGAGGCGGGACCCTGTGGATTTAGAATCCATGGACCTGGTGTGTGTCAGAACAGTGGATAGCACGACTTTGATCATTCTCACCTTGATGGTCTTAGCATCAAGCTCCAGTCCTTCTTTCTTGTCGACCAAAAATTCTTGTACATCCTTACGCTGGTCGCCTTGGAGCTGGATCACCTCACCCATCTCAGTGTCGTTGACGATCGTTCCATTGCAAGCTTCCCGCAAGAGACGGTCATCAGCTTCATCTCTATGAGCATATGAATGAGAATCGAAAAATACCAAATTTCTTCTTGATGACCTTGAGAATCTTCTTCTGGTCAAACTTCTTGGGAAGGCCTTGGACTGTAGTCAAGGTCTTACGACCATTGCGCTCTGAAGGATAGGTCAGTCCCCGAAACTCAAGATTGATCTCGGGTGAACGGTATATCCAAACATGAAGACGCAATGAGATAGAACTTACGCTGGATACGAATGTGAATGTAGTTCTGCGACTGCTTTGTTTCTCCTGTGTCCTCGTCGGCTTCGGCGAAGGGATCTATGCGACCGGCATTGCAGTCAGCCCTTACCCCACCAAAACTCATATGACACGATAAACCCTCAAAGTAAGGTTCCAAAGGAGATGAATGAAGCCAATGATGCCACAAAGTGTTACTAAAAGAAGATAAACCCGTCACAACGTGCGACGGAGCAGTACAGGATATACGACAGAATGAGGGGTCGGATGCAAGCTCACTCACCAAAGGTCTGGAGATTTTGGATTGACATAAACTCGTGGTTCTTGGAAGTAAGTCTTGCTAAGTGTCTTTGGTGATAAACGGTGGATGGAGATGTGTACTAAGTGAACTGAGGTATGCGCACGATCAGTTGTTGGAGCTGAAGTAGGACGACGTTGTTGTAAGAGTGAGGAGTGGCGAGGAAGGCGCTGAAAACGATGATTCAAAACGCGACCGGTCGCAAACGCTTATCCTGATTTGATCATGTAGCGCCACACATTCCGCGTGATTCAACATTCACAGCCACAAATTTCTCACTCAGGACGGACGAGTTGAGCCTAATCGCGAGCAACATCCAACTCAGCGATTAGGAGCCACCACCTCTAACTCTACTATATATCTTTCCCATCATAAGTGAATAGGTGGCCTTTTTATAATAAACTATTCTGGGTCTTATAATGGCAGCAAGGAAAGACCCACGCAGACCAGACCTAGGTATATAGTATTCTTTCAACACCCCGAGCCCCTTCGGCGGTGACGGTGTGATGTATGCTCATTTCTCACTGGAATGGTGTAGTAATTCCGTATACGGAGCCCGAAAAGAAAGGGGAAGATGGCGATATCGCAAGTTAGTTCCTCTACTGTGCTTTCGGATCCGAGGCAGTAGTTTGGCTCTAATCTACCATATAGGCACGATGGCGAGTACTCTACCGATGGCAGCCGTGAGTCCCTAAACAAAGCCCAGCAGCTACACTCCCAGAACTAACGCCGTTTTTTCTTGAAGATGTTCACCAGAAACAAGTAAGCGAATTCTACCTCTCTGCCTGTGTTGAGATAAGCTACTATGAGTTCACAAGTGCTAATACAGTTTAAACTAGGATGATTGGGTGGTCCGCAATATGTATCGAACCTCTATAGGATTCATTTTTAACAGTCTACGCAATGTAGGACGGCAGTTGTCTTCGCCCTTCAGAACTGGTTATCTGAATCCTCAATGCAGAAGGGTCCAGGCAAGACTCCTGCATATTTTTCGGTTGGCATGGCAAGTTCGTAGCACCATTTCTTCTATGCTTTGGGATGTTTCATAACTAATAGGAGAGCATGAAACAGTACTGTCGTTACTTGTCGTAGGTTCTCCATATGAGTTGCAATGCTTTGACTAACATTATCAAGAGTTATATGCCACTCTTCTTGCCACCACAGGTCAGTAAAACGTGAGGTAGCTGCTAGAACCGGGACCCGCTCTAGTACGCCTAGGTGTCGCGGTATGATGAATAGAAGGATGACCAGTTTTATCCAATGTATAATACAAGGCAGACTTCTAATTAATGTACTCTTATTTTATTTTACTCCTCTTAACAAACAACCTGAACTTGCGTGTGGATTAGCTATCAACCAAGTTTGTTGCTGCTGAGCACGCATTCCATCGTTAAGCTGCGCTGAGAATCGTCTCGTCAACTGTCAAGTTGGCGTTCGGGTCTTGGCACAAAACGCCCGTTAATAAGTTTCCCCGTCTCGCGAGTGGATCCGCTTGCCGAAGAGCCCGCCAACTGTCCCAGCCAGCGCCAGCCAGCGCCAGTCAGCCATCGCGGAGATCAGAACTATCTTAAGTCAATGCGACCGCATAACATCCACCTGCTCTAACCTCCAGCTCGCATAAGCTTTCGCCTTTAACAGGGAGTGAGGGGACAAGTCCTCACCAGATCGCCCTCGTGTTTATTTTCTCCTATGCCATGGACTATATGTGCTCCCCCATACGATGACTTCTAGACCCTCTGTGGGCATCCACCGGCCTCATCAACGCTCAACCAGCGGTAGCGTTCCGAGACCGCCGAGTAGTGGTGCGCAGCAACCGCAAAGCACCACCGCTGGAGGAGCAAGCGATCGAGTTATTGCTGACATACCCTTCGACGGCAGCAGATCGGCGACATTAGGTACCGGGAAGTCCTTAGCATCTCACAACTTGAATATTCAGTTACCGGTCCTGGGTAACGGCAATTCTCCTGAAATCGGTGGCGGTGGACCCAGCTTAAGCACTCCTAATGGGGGCGCACCGAGTCTGCCAAAACCCGCTTTGCGGGGCAGGACAAGACTACAGCCAAAAAATCTCACCAGTTCGTTATCGGCCTCTGGAAGAGTTCATCTTTCCGCCGCAGAGACGAGCTCGCCGGGAGATGGAACGCGGGCTATAAGATCTCAATCCCCCCCTCCGATGCCTATGAGGCCAGGAAAGCAGCCTCCTCGACAGGCGCGAAAATCAGTGATGAGATCGGATGCTCAAGTAGCTACGACAAAGAGGGACTCACGCCCGAAGCCCTATGTCTTAGAAGCCCCCCCATTGGCTCCTCATTTACGTCAAGATAGTATGTTTCTCTCGCCCCATTGTTTTAATGTTCCTATGCTGATGTTGAGAATTATAGAATATGCAGACTTCTTTCCATGGATGGGGACCCATCCCGAAGACATTCTCACAGAGCAAACGACGAGACAGGGGTTCTACGACAAGACCCAGGTCTCTCAAAATGAGCACACGACTGCGCGTCCCACTCTATGGCCAGTATTTAAACGCCAATCTGGCATACAGGTCCTTTCTTCTCTCTTCGTTTCAGTGCTTGAGCAACGGCAGTCGCACGGCCGGATCACCGCTGCCTCAACCTTCAAACCCCCCCCTCGAGTCACACTGACAGACACCAAACGGGAAGCATGGCTACGCGACCTGGCAAATCCTAGTGTTCCCCTACGCCGGCTTAGCAGGACGATTCCTCACGGCATTAGAGGCAAGGTCCTTCTTGATCAGTGCTTAAGCAAAAACATCCCTACTGGGAGAGCAATATGGTTAGCGAGATGTGTCGGAGCGAATGAGATTAGGGCGTTCAAAAGAAAGGGGGCTGGCGGAGCATTCGCAATGGGCGGAGAAGTCAAGTGGATAAGAGACTGGACGGCTTTCGTTGAACAATTCGTTGATACTATCATTGGTAACTGTGGAGAGAAAGACTGGAGGCTTAAAATCTCATACGCGTAGGTATTCCGTCTAATCAGAGATACATATGCCGCGAGAATTAACCTTGGATCTTTAGGGTTCGTCTATCAACACACCTATTTTCAGAACATCTCCTAGATCGGGAGCATTACCTCGATTGGTTCATCACACAGCTAGAATTGAGTTCTCTGGAGAGATTGCCCATGTGGCTTCTCATCTTGCAGATATATTGGCAAGAATTGGTGCAATACCGCAGGCATGGAAGGCGATTAGCGGAGGCTTTGTTGAAGAAGCTACAGGTGGTATGTGTCATCGGGCTATTTCCCCAGGATATCAATCACTGTTCATTTCTGACACCTATATAGGCATCGGCGACCGAAGATAAGGAAGTTTTTGCTCCTATAATCCAACGGATCTCAGAGTTAACAACTACGCTAATCACCTCCAATCGCGAATGTTTTGTAATTCCTAGAGTCTGGGCAGACTACCGCTCAACCCTAGAATCCAGCATCGACCGGACAAAGTCGAATATTGTAACTGCCTTTGAGAACATTTCTAGGCGGAACGATAGATTATCGCCACCCACTCGCCGACGAAGTGGAAAATCAGCAGATACACCCAAGCGGCAACTCATCCAAGTCCTTGATACTGTGCGTACAAACATCGACATCGACAATCTTTCCAGTATATGTTTGTCCACGATTGGAGATCGCGAAGCTCTCGTTCAGGTATTGCTCGAATGGGCGTCATCGCCATATCGAGTAGGCTCATCTAGAGTATACCTCATCGTTCGCCTCCTTCGAAGATGGAACCGCGGTGGAATGGACACGGATGAATTCATACTCAACTTCTTAGCGAGGAGCCGGAGAAACATAGGGATTTGTAGTCATAATGTCTACCTACTCATAGCAGAGCTAGTACGCTCAAAGGACTTCTCGGTCACCAGATACCTCCGATGGTTGATAGCAAGAGGCGCTTTGGGAGGGTACCAAAACTTAGATCCTGTAAGCTCACTTTATTAGTTTACCGCGCCCCTCCCGAACTAACTTCAGAACCTAGGATGAGGCATGCGATAAACGTCTCCTGGCCGAGTTAGCTCTTGGCTCACTCCCTCCGCATGTCAGAAACCTGCGGAAAATGCTTTTAGAAGGAGCCGGTTTCTCCATCCAGGATGAGCTACGGTGCTTCTACCATGCCAAAGCTACAATATCTTCACTTCTCCCGGGTTTTTTTGACCCCACAGACTTACCTGAAGTAAACGAGCAAAACTCGCCGGAGCCTGATTTAAATTCTCTCAACTTCCTGAGCAGAACTATCAAATCCGAATTAAGTCTCTGGATCAGGAGGCAAGTGGACTTGCATGTAGTCCAGGGCGTCCCGTACGTAATACCCAAACAAAGTATTATACGTTCTTCCAACCCCCCATACTGACTTGGACTCAGGGTGGGACCAAACAACTGGCGGGACTTGACGATTGAAGTTGGAATATCTGCAATCACGGCAGAACAATTCACTATAATTAGACACATACTCGTGGACTTTGAAGATTTTTCAATCCTTGCAGACGTCCTTAAAATGGCATCCAGCTCAGATAATTCGACCGTTCTTGCCTCAGTGGCTGATACGGTCAACTACCATCTCGAGACCCTTGCAGCAATTGGAGCTGCCAATGGGTGCTTCGAGGTCTTGCTTGAGCGGCACCGTTCCTTGAAAGTCCGTCGTGCAGCCGAGAAATTCCTCCTTGTGTCGTTATTCAACCTGGCATCAGCAATTCCCGGAGGAGGAGAAAGTATGCAGCATTTGGCCGGCGAACTTGCCAAATGCGATCAAAGAACAGCAGTAGCTGCTTGTTCACCAGTTTCAGACCACATGACCGACGTTCTCCAATCTACGGACGCGGACTTCAATGAGGATATCGAAAGGCTTCTCTCGAGCGGAACGAGTATGGATAAGCATACACTCGCAAGGTTGTTCGAAACTGTCTTGTCACGCATGGAATCTGCCTGGGGGGATCCAGAACCACAATTGCTTAGCTTTGGCCTCCTTCTTGCCCGCCTAAGGACCTTTGACGAAAGAAATTTTGACGGGCTTATGAGTAAGTGGGTTAGCCGCCTACTACTCACTACCAGTCGGCCAACTCTTTCTCAGACGCTACCCCCCCTAGTCAATTCCGGATGCGTTGTATTGAGCACAGCCGTCTCATGCTCCGCTGATTTGCTCGATACTAATGGCCACAAAGTTGATGAGATTACGGCAGCCAATGTTGCTGTAGAGACATTAGAATTACTTTTTGGGGGCGAGCCCGATCATTTCTCGCCAATAGACTATGTAAGTTCTTGCGCTATGTATCATGTCACCGCCCGGCTAAAAAAAACCCACCTAGGACTCGTACCACTTCCGTCTTGAACAGCAACGATTTGTCGCAGAAAATCCAGGCGAAACACTATCCGTTATTCGCAGGGCAATTGAGCGAGGCTCCACTAAAACGAAAGCAGGCCACCAAGATATACTAGAAAACCTCCTCACTGGTGTATCAGTTACCTCAGCCTTACGGAGGTACATCGTTCACGACATCGTAAACACTCACACTTGTCTCATTCTTCCACTCACAAAGCTCCCCTCTGATAGCAGCTGGAGGCTAAAGCAAATTATGGACCGGCTCCTGGAGGGTAGCCATAGCAATGGTACTACTCTCTAACTGTTATTTTTGATTAGATTCCCCTGGCTAACTCAACCAGATCTCTCAGAGATGGATCCTGAGGTGCAAGTTACCAAGATCCTGCAAATCGCCGATGAATTCTCTCTCCCATTCTGCCAAATCAAGCTCCAGTTGATATTCAACTCCGAGAAGTCAAGCGCTTCCACTGATCGCACCATCGGACAAATAACCGTAACGACTTCATTTTTTCATGCCATAAGCTCGGCTATACAAAACCAAAACTTTGCTTGGGCAGATCTTGTATCTGCCCTTGATGACGATGTCGCCCGCTACGTTAGTCTAACCCCATTTTCATTTGCACAAAGTGAGGTACCTAAATCTTCGCAGATTCGTGAACATGCGGAGGAACAGCTACTCAACTCAGTTCCGTTCTCAAAGAGCTGCCCAGCTACCAGCTTCCAGCTCTCACAATGTCAAGAGTCGGATGAATCATCTGTCCTGCGTTTCATGCCGGTGATAGAGAATACATCCTTTAGTATCCCAGCAACCGGCGTCCCAACACTAGCGCCCATCCTAGTAGATAAGTTAAATGGCCTTGCTCAGTACATATCTTTTCGAGACACCGACGCTAGTAGAGCTTCACCTGACGACGTTTGTTTACAACGTCAGTCTGGAGCTGAGCAATTCTACGAAGTTAGGCTATGGTTGGTGCCCAGCTTCTATCTCAATCTTAAATCAATTGCTAACCCGGCAAAGGATCATAATGTTTCTCCGGCTCGTTATTATCCACAGAAATATGTTCCAAGGTGGGAAGACTTGCTCTTGGGATCAAGCTCGACTTGTCATTTCAATCTGCGCTCTGCTTCAGAATGAACATGTGCAACGAGATGAGCTTATTTTAGAGTATGCGTTTGACGTTGTAACATATCTCGTTGATGGTAAGTCACATCGAACATTAGTGAGTCCTCGGCTGACAGTTTCTCAGAGCTTGGCGAGGAAGCCCGTGCCCAATGCACGAAATTCTTGAAAGACAAGACGCACGAACCAAGGTTTCGATATTTGTTTGGATACCAAGAAGGCTCTGGGAATGGACTGCATGTGGTTCAACGGGATAAGCCCATCCCATTTCATTTCCGCCGGTGGGAGATACTCTCCGAGCCGACTCCTAATGTTGGTGAGAACGACACGAGCCTCAGCCTTACGCTGTTTCGCTCTCGCAAAAGTCGCTCCCATCGATCCGGTGTACGATAGGTCAGGTCAAGGTTCTCGAATAAAGACAAGGTCACCCTCAGTTGTTAAGTTCAGCCCTCTAGTGAATTAGGGGGAATTCCCTTGTTCTGCCAACGTGCAGTGAGGAATCATTTGTACCCGCCAACCTATACCTACGGAATACCATAGTAGACCTTCTCACTTTTTGATCAGCCGGGGCTAGTGCCATAGACGCCTCAGGAATCCGCGTACACACAAGTGTCACCGGGCTGTAGACCATCTATTCCCGACTGCCACCAAATGAAACACAATTTCAAATAACCTTCGAATCAAAAATCGTCCCACTAGAATTAGGGTGTACTAAGTTCTGGTATCCCAACGCATATTTGGACAATCACCAGGCCTCCAAATTTACGTATCGCGGGCAAGACATCAGTGAGAAGGCGACACATAAGGTTCCGTGACAGTACTCGCAACACACTTACCCAGAAATGCCCGTATGGTGGTGATCCTGAAATCTAAACAGTGGAATTTTAAGAGTAATCGCCACTCAGCGACACCCATCCACCCAAATGAACACATGTCACTGTATCAAGTCCTTCAGAGCGATCGACCAGCTCAATATCTTAGAGTTATATTGTACATACATACATATACATAAGGTTAAAAGGAAAAAAAGGAGAGGCCAGCCATCTACGAAATGTAAGCGCATCCGCATGAGTATCGTTACAATCCGCTACTATTCTGTGCCAATTGTGATCGCGCAAAGCTACTCAGCAGCTAATCGTCATCGAATATCTGAAAAGTGTTCTGTAAAATCGTCTCAATCACTCGGACTTGGAATCCGGCGTCAGCTATGTTGGGACTGTTTGATCCCATTAGGGTTGGCCTTGAGAAACCGTAAGCTTCGTTCGCATTCATTAGTAGTGAATAGCATACCCGAGGCAAATTGCAAGGTTTCCTGAATTCATTCTATTAACGCTAGATCGTTCTTGGACACGATATAGGTGCTGTAGAAGATCTTATTAGCGGCCCTGAGAACATACATATGAACACTAGTAAGCGGCTTACCAGAGCCAACGCACGTAACGTCGCATAGTTTGCATCAGGTAGATCGTTTATGAGAGCGTGCAGGGAATCTCGGCGAACAATGTCATCATCCACTCCTACACCCTCGTCAGCAATGGCCGAAAACTAACAAGCTATATTGTGACGCACGGGCTGCGGCGGTAAATTCGCTATAGTGCGCTGTAGTTAAAAGTGGATCAGGAAGATCTCTGAAGAATTGCTTTAGGACGCTAGTGACGCTATTGACATCATGGAAAAAGTCTTCTGGATTCCTGAAATCCACCTTCGAGGAATCTAGCGTGTGTTAGTTAAGTTGGCAATAGACGTAATATTTCGGGTTCGTCACCATTGTCAAACATCGCCCTGATCTTCTGTACATGGGAGTTAGTTCCTGATAGCCGATAAATCCCTTCGACCTCCAATCCGTACAAGTCAACGGCTTGAATGCATTGGTAAACTATCATTGGCACGGCTGACCCGTCTCTCTCAAATAACGTCTGTAGAGACTCTCCAAATACGGGGCGGAGAGGAGGCAGATCAGCCGAAAAGGACGAAGAGGCTACTATGTGGGTTGGTGGAGATGGGCTAGTTTGAGGCTGTTCAAGGGACATTGGCGCAAATTGAGTAGGCGTTGACAATTGTGGAGGTCCAGGCATATTAACGGGTGAATATTGACGTTGCATGGCTGATACTGGCTGTCCTGGTGGCCCGAATTCGCCCCCCATAGGTGGTTGTGCCACAGGGGGAGTCTGGGGAACATAGCTCTGGATGCCAGGTGGAGTTTGCTGCGGTGGTACTTGCATCGGAAAAGTAGGGGGTGGCTGTGACAAAGATGGTTGAGACTGACGATGGGCTGGTGGCGGGGTTTGCTGGTGAGGGATGAGACTCTACTGTAGCATTAGTACTTCGACGCCAGAGTAACCGGAAGAACACTTACCGGATGACGCTCATATTTAATCTCTGCGGCCTTGGGCTGTACTTTCGAGGAGAAGCTCATAATGTAATTTTTGAGATCCAATTCGTTGTCTACCAGATATACAGCATCGCGTAGACTGCGAGACTCGGGGTTCGGACCAGTCGAAGTATTGATAGGGCTAATAGTCAGTCCATTGTTTAAAAGCAGTTTTTCATTGAAAGATGCTAGTTGTGATCCCGTTAGACATGTTACATGCAAACCCAAGATATCAGACGTACCAAATTTCTGCAACTGCAGAGTCAGCCCAGAATCGCACTCAGAAATGAGATCCTGTAGGGCTTTTATAGCCTGGGGCCTCAAGGTGCTGAGAAGCTCCTGGCGTTGTATATTTGCTGACTTCACTTTTGATGAATAATCCACGTCCGCCGCTTGCAACTTCCGATGGAGGTCTTCCTCGTGCTGGGCAGCAGACTTAGGTCCCTTTAGACCGAATATCTTGCCAGATTGTCTATCTCCAGTACGTGCCCGATCATAATCCTCCGCTAGGGAATCGTACTTCGATTTTGCTTTTTCCATCAACAACTCTGTTTCTTGTACCCGCTTCTCTGCGTTTATGCCAGTCTGCTTCCAATGTTTGCGCCCCCGCTCCATGTTTGTTGCCAACTCTAAGAGATCCTCGTGCATCTGATGGAGAGACAGCGAAAACCCATGACCGTTTTCGACCATACGTTCGTGAATCCGAATCACCTCCTCAAGTTGCTGCGCATATGACCCTTGCCTGTTGTCTGGCCGTCTGATGGTTTCGTGCGTAGTTTTACAAAGTTTGCGGAGGCCCAACGCATGCGCTTCCTCGAGGGCTGACCTTTTTCCCAGGAATACTGCAAAGTCCTGCAATCGTCTCAGTAAATCGAAGAGGCAATTACACAGCAGGGAGACCGTACTTTAGCAGATGCGATGCTTTGCTTCAATCGATTTAAAAGAGCTGATACTCCGATCTGATATTCCAGTCAGCATAACCAGAGGGGGCAAGTCACCATCACCCGCGCTGTAATGACTCACATCCGATTGAAGGACGTCCTCAACCATACGAGAGGCATCGTCGGGATGAGCTGGAGCTACGGTGGAGGTGGGAGCGTCTACTATTGGAACGGCAGCACCATTTGCTGGTGCAGGGCCATTGCCACTAGCTAACAACTCCGAGGGCACCTGCTGACCAGAAAGTAGTGAATCCTCATTCATTCCGTCGACGGAGAGACAGAAAGGAATTATAATAAACACGTTCCCTCGCGATCCAAACAGGACAAGGAATACTGGCGAAATAGAATCATGGGCCAAGCCACCGACACCGACGAGTTTGTCGGAGTCGCAAAACACATTCACTCAGCCGACAGATGGACCGCAAAGACCGGGTAACAGGAAGTGGTGGAGGAATAGAGAGTCGCAATAACAAGAGATAATCAGTAACAAAAAAAATAACAAACCAAATCATTAAAAATTAAATAATATTAATACAAATATACAGAAATATAATTATAAGTTTTAAATAATAGATTTTATAGATATTAGTTATAATAAGCAATCTAGATACTAATTTAAACTTATAAACTAATTACCGGCCTTAATGAGGCTAGCAACTTAGTTAAAAAAGGTGATGTAGAATCATAGTTCTATAATGTTAAGTCTGAATCCACTTGAAAAAAGAATACACGGCATCTAAGGAGCATATAAAAGTAGATCGGGCAAGGCCGGATTTGGCCCTACATCGGCAGCCCGCGGGTATAGTCGGGTTGACAGCCTTACACTATACACGATCAGATCGTCAATACGTGTAAAAAACGGTCATATTACGCCGTCTTAGGCCACTGTATTTAATTAATTACACAATGAAATTTTTAGCAAAACCGGGCCCATGGGTTAGGTCTGATTGCAACCCGACCCTACTCGGTGACCGGGTTTTTATCCAGGGCAGGGCCGGGTACTCGGGATCCGTTGCACAGTCCACCGAGTATTTTCGACAGGCGCTCGAAATTCTATCATTATTAATTCTATTACACCACACCGAAAGTATTCAGCTTCAACTAAAGCCTCTAATATTTCATTCTCTTTTCAAGGAGAATGAACTGAACTTTGAATAAAAAATTTTTTTGGTAGGGTAGATACTCTCCTACGCTCAGCTCTTGTATTTCGTTCTATTAAACTAGCCCTCGTCCTAGACTGTGTTGTGACTAGCCAATTTGTTTAAGAAGGTGAACTTTTGACGGACATGCGATTGTAGCACCTCCAGCCGCAGACTTTAGTCAATATTTTTGCATCGCGTTTCATGGTGAATATGCCTCACTCGTGTTTCACGGGGCATGGGGGCTCATGCGGCAAGAGCAAGAGCTTTATGTGTCGGTCGCCTGGTCGACGAGATTAAGACCGGTCAATCATGCTCAAGGAGAAACACAGCCAGATGTCGGGCGGGATCTTGAGAGTCTGGTGGAATTGTTGTTGCGGGTTTGAAAATCTGTCTGAAGTCTCCCGTTCATTGGCATTGAACCGCTCGCTAGTGGGGGAGAAGCGCCTCGCATTCCCCTATGGCCCGTAGCCGCCTGCCCACCTCCATCGCTTCGACCTTTCCCAATCTAGTCCAACGGTCGATTGTATACTCATCGACATATAGCCTTCGCCCCCTCTTTGCTCTGCCGCAATATACTCCCGTCGGGTGGCGGACAGGCCCAACCGGATTTGCATGTCCTACAAGTAACTGCTGCTACATATACACAACTACAGGCATTTAGACGCGCAGACACCCCAACCCGCAAGTCTCTGTCTCTATCTAACTGAACGACCCCCGCCATTTCTATCTCCAGCGCCTTTACTCTCTTCACAGGAGCCAACTGTATTCAACACCACTCTATCAGTCGACTCTCTAGTCAAGTCGTGATTTCTGGCCCCGAACCTTGGGTCAAAGCTCGCAGGGCTGCCTCATTCCTGAACCCCATAGGTTTCTAGCCGATACCCAACGTTACGCTTATATTTTAAATATCGCTTGAAGAGTCTACCTACTTCTGGATCATGGCTGCACCACCAGCTACACAGTCTCTAAAAGTAAGGGATTATGGCCGATTTAGGACATGAGATTTGGCTGACTGCATTTGATAGTGTGTGGTGACGGGCGATGGAGCTGTTGGTAAAGTCTGTGAACAATATTGAATAGGTATAATAGACAGTCACTTATACATGGATCTAGACCTGTCTTCTTATATCATATACAACCAACGCTTTCCCTGGCGAATACATTCCTACAGTGTAAGTGGTTCCTGTCGAACTTACTAGTCAAAGTCTCACTATTTTGAATAAAGGTTCGACAACTATTCCGCGAGCGTGATGGTCGATGGCAAGCCAATCAGCTTGGGCCTCTGGGACACGGCCGGGCAAGAGGATTACGATCGTCTTCGGCCGCTCTCGTATCCACAGACTGATGTATTCCTCATCTGCTTTTCTATTGTCAGCCCCCCGTCATTTGACAACGTGAAGGCTAAGGTACGTATGAACCTCACCGTATATGACCAGGGAGTAATATGACTATTGACACCATTTTCTTAAAGTGGTATCCTGAAATTGAACACCATGCACCGCACGTACCGATTATCCTTGTCGGTACGAAATTGGACCTGAGAGAGGATCCGGCAACACTGGAAACCCTCAGAAGCAAGAAGATGGAGCCTGTTTCTTACGAACAAGCTGTTCAAGCATCTAAAGATATCAAAGCCACAAAATACCTGGAGTGCTCTGCGCTCACTCAAAGAAATCTGAAGAGTGTTTTTGACGAGGCTATACGGTACGAGGTACCTATTGGTTCTTGGGGAGAGGATACTGACTTTGTCCCTAATAGAGCTGTCCTGAGCCCCCGTCCTCCCCCACGAGCCAAGAAGGGCTCAAAGTGTGTTATCGTTTAGGCTATGAGGCAGGGAATGATTTTTGAAATGGGCAGGGGACTCTTGGTGGCCTTCCACTGTGGGTTTGAGTAATGCATAACTACTGGAGGTCAGCGATTTCCTGGCGTATGGAACGGATCTTATCCGCGATGGAGGGCGCCGGGTGGGGTAGTGTAAGAGTGAGTGTTTGCGGCTGGACCAAGCAATATTCGAGAAGACTCCCGTCGGTAGCCAGATTCTTCCTCTTAAGTTCGACTGCCTGTATCCATCATATTTCTCACATTTATCTACCCAAAGTTTTTTTATTTTTTTATTTTTTCCCCTTTAAACAATGAGGAGTTTTGTTTCGATTATTTTTGTAGATAATGCATGAGCGTAATATCCTATCAGGAGAATAAGGTCTTAGAGGAGAATGCTGTTGATTTCCCGCTATGAACCACTCTTGATCGCAGAACTGTGAAGCGTCATGCTGTGGGAACCATATTCCTCCGGCTCGGGTGTATATCACTGGCATCCTCTACAAAGTTGCGCTTGTCTTGTTTCGCCTTATCTTCCTCTTGATTCCGCCGTTTCCTTTCCTCATTTAGCTTCTGGTTTTTGGTCTTTAACCTTGTTCTCCGTTCTTTACTTTTGGCACCTCCGCCACCGGCCCTATGCTAGAGTTAGCAAACGTCCAACTCAGCTTGGCTAAGCGTAGGAACAATATACGTGAGTTCTACATTGATCTTCCTTGCGGCAGAGAGACCATCATCGAAAGTGGATTGGTGATGTAACTTTAGGCATGTTTTCATTCTGTCGTAGCCGTCAAATTCTAAGAATGCAAAACCCTTAGACTTTGTAGGTTGGTCTTTGTGGGTGATGTGACGGATAGATGAAGGTTTGAGAGACGCAAAATGCTTGCTAATAGAGGCAGTCGTCGCCGTAAACGGTAGATTCCCTATTTGAATGAGTCTGAGGGAAACCCATAGGGTTTATGACGCTGAGGGCGGACCAATAAAAACAATAAACCTCTTCGGTTTCTCTCCATCCCTTTCGGGTTTTCCCTTTTCTCTATAGTCTTTATCCATAAATGGCTTCTGTGGGTTGGAAGTATCCTTCATGGAGGCGCTCAA
Organism: Glutinoglossum americanum; assembly: GCA_020080175.1. Taxonomy (NCBI): domain Eukaryota; kingdom Fungi; phylum Ascomycota; class Geoglossomycetes; order Geoglossales; family Geoglossaceae; genus Glutinoglossum; species Glutinoglossum americanum. Next base: position 97,670 of record JAGHQL010000027.1, on the reverse strand, counting down.
CTGTTTCCCCATCACTGGCGCCCTTGCCTCTTTGATAGCGGTGACCGCTGCTAATGACCCATGCCCTCTTAGTTTTTTTGGAGTGTTTCCGCCCACTTTTGACGAGTTTGTGGTCCGCGCATCTTCAACTGGTATCTCACTGTCCGCATCGTTCCGCTTGCGTTTTTGAGATCTTCGGCTTAGGGTTGTTCCTGCGGAATTTTTATCTTGTGAATAGCCCATAGTACTAGGTTGAATGATTTGCTTCAGGTTCTCGGCTCGTCATAAGTGTGTTGCCCACTTTTTATGGCTTGCCGCTTTTATGCATTGCAAAATTCTGGTGTTAGCTCTTGCTGCTCGAAGTAAAATAAAGCAAAGCATGTTTTCTGGTGGAAATTTTTGGGTCCTGGACCCTTTTGGTTACCTAAAAGAACGCTATGCTTTTTTCTAGCCGTCAATAATCGACCAAACTGTGCTCTTTGCTAGTCTCGAGATAATGGGTGGTTCTGTTAAGCAGCACGTCTCTAGGTCATCGCTGCAGCGCACTTTTCAATAGAGTACCAGGGTTTACTTTTTCAAGAGTAGGTAGGGACATTTTTAATTTTTTTCATTGTTGACGCGGATTTCTTGTTGGAAAACTGAGTGTTCGAATACATTTTTGGCTTTACTGTATCTCATTTCGATGTATGATCCCCCCTAACAACACTGGTCATCCCCCGAAAGGAGAAGTTCCTGATTTCACGGCTGGGAAAGGGAACGGTGGGCCACAATCACCCGTACAAAGCTAGATATTAATCTATTACCTCGACAATAAGGGCTTAAGGAAGTAAAGATGGTTGGAGGGATAGTAGAAGGGAAAAAACTTGAGCAGAAAACCGCGGGGTGAGCCGCATTGAGATGCCGCTAGCTCACGAATGCCTCATATAACCTGATCTGTGACCCAGCTCCCCGGACGTACTCTGCAGCCTCCGACTTTCATATAGTCCTGGATAAAAACGGATGGATGCTCTAGAATGCTTGCTGATTTGACAAACATAGACAAAGCTGTGGAAGGATGAGAGAAAGCGGTAGGAAGTAAAGCTGGGTAAGATTGTGGTGATGGTTTTGGATGAGAGCGGTGGAGCGCCGACACGAATGGAGAGTTTAAAGGTATATCGTATAGAGCTCTACTATGGGCGTAAGTTGTGTAGGTTGTGGCGTGGTTATTGGTGCGAGAGAACCCGGCATGACTGTGCTTTCGTACGTGAAAAGCTCCTTGAGAGGCCGGGTAGTGGAGATGGCCTGGGAATCCCGAGGGTTATAGACACGCTGGGATCCACCGGCCGCGCTTCGTGTCGGGAAGGCATGGACGAAGGCAGAAATGCTATCATAGATATAACGGGACCGTGGAGCGCCGGCAGATTCAGCGACTGATCCTGAGATGTGCCCCGAGTGGAGGAAAGCTCTTTTGCGAAGGTGCTGTTGTTGGATTAATAGAGGAGTGGCTAGAGCCTCAGAAACGTAGCCGAAACAGTCTGTAAGAGCACAGTGCACAGCCATGGCGAATTGAGCTGTTGGGCATTGCGAGTAGAGGCACCGGAAGATAGCCTATGGGTAGTTATAAGATGATCCCTGACTAAGCGAGCGCGTTCGTATAGCGGTAGGATAGCTAGGGCTCACGTTTTGGAAGTCCGTGTCGTTGCAGAGGCAATTGTTGTCATTCGCGCACCCACTGACAAACTTCGAGCTGTCCCAGCAGTTGCCAACACAAACTACGATAGAGATCAGTATCTACCACTCTGTGGTACTGGCAAGTCAGTGTATGAGGAGGGTTTGTTGGCATACCTGGGGTAGGAACACTGTCAACCCCATCAACGCCACCGAGGGCGCCAGCAATTGCAAGTAGCCCGAGGAACATGTTAGCCCTCATCTCGAGCCTGTAAGCAGAAATATTAACAAGAATGGCAAGCCCGCGGAAGCTGTGAGGTAGGGAAGGGTCGTGATCGCTGTGCAGAGGGCGTATATGAAGACCACCAAGATAGGGCGAGAAAGCAGCTGGGCAAGTAGTAGCAGTTTGTAGGGCTTCTAGTAGCGAGAGGGAGAGAGAGGGAGAGAGAGGGAGGAAGAGAGAGAGGGGGGGTTAGGCGAACGTGTTTTCTGCCGTTGTTTGGAGCGACATATGGTAGTGTAGACTGTAGGCTGGAAAGGAAGGAGAGAGGGCGGTGTTTACTTCTAAACGGAACAACGAAACAAGCGAGACCCAGCAGTGCAAGAACCGCTTTAGATGTAAAATATGTGGGGAGAACCCTAGGCTGTTGCATATGGTTCCCCCAGCGTTTCAAACTATGTCCATTTCTCGCTCTTGTAGGCATGTTTGTAGGTAACCTTTGTAATATGGAATATTATATTCCACTCAGGGAGTGTTTCAGTAAAACAAAAGGTCGACCCCTTTCTCTGAAGCTGCATAGCGCTCTTTCAGCCCCTGTCGGTTTAGTAGTTCTATCAAGGGATTCTGTGTTTCACTCATATCGAGGATGCCGCGTCTCTTTTGGTCGATGTGAGAACAATCTACTACGAGTCTTTGGAGGTTTTCGAGGGATAGTACACCTGCGGTAGCAGCACTAGTGAGTTTGACTTGAAAAATGCTAACGACACCACCGTGATCTACACAGGCTTGGAGAGAGCAACATACCTTCATCTAGCAAGTTAATCAGCCGAGTTGGAGTCCCAATGGCAATTCCTATTCTAAATCATAGAGGCTTAGCTATGCACGCTAGATTCTATGTATGCCATCAAACCTGGTTTTCTTCACAAAGGCTATGGCTTCTTCTAATTTTATATGCTTAGCAAATAGCTTAGCAACAGTAGCCTGCTCGGTTTGGAACTTCCGCAGTGCTCTGTTTCCGTTGAATTAGCTGTCAGAACCCAGGGCCCAAGGGGCGAAATACCTGGTAAGGTTAGCAGCTCGAATGCCGGCACCCGTGACTACGAGCGTGTGTGGGGACCCGTTCATATCCGGTGCAGAAGAGAGCTTCGTCGATTTGTTTCTCATCTTAGAGACTTTGGATGTTGGCATTAGACATACCCATCTCAGAGGGTAGGCTGAGAGTGCTCGATAACATACAGTGTTCAAGAAAGTCCGGAAGGTTCTCCAAGCATCTCGACTTGTCCCAGCATGAGGTGTCTCTAATGGCCTTTTCTGAATTCGGAAAGTCTAATTAGTCATTGAAACGGGGTGCGTGTGAGGCGCCAAAAGTCTTCGCACTTGTGCCATTGATGAATATGCTCTGCGAGCCCCTACAGCTGTATAAGATGGCGCGCTCCCAGGAGGGACCCATAGATCAATGGCTGACGAGCGTGCCCGGAGTAGAGCACTGCTGAAGCAATATGCCGTGGGCAAAAGCGGCGTGAGTGCGAAGACTTTTGGCTGATGCCTCCATAATAGATACTGGTAGGTTCACGAGTGCATGCTCATAACGTGTACCACTTACCGGGAATATACTTGTCTTCTATCTCCACCGAACTCAAGTCCCCGCCGAAACGACGGGTCCGTTGGGCCACATAGTCCGAAAGGAGCCGGCTGTCCATTTTAGCAAATGCGTGATTGAGTCCATTTGAAATTAGCTCGTCGTTAAAGCTGGAGGTTTTCTTTGTTCGCTTTTGCTCCACAACCTTCTCTCTAGCCTCCAGCTCGGTATCGTGTTTCCTCTTTTTAGGTCCAGTACGCGCTGTGCTGGGGCTGGACATCTTTTGGGGTGTGTCTTGAATCGAATATGCGGATCCACAAAAGTTGATAAATATTTCGCCAAGCGAGGTGTCAAAAACGGTTAGCGCGGCGTTATATGTTTACCTCCAAGTGGAACTTCGCGTCTGTGCATGTACAAGAACAACCCCCCCGCGACATCGACAAAGCACAGTTAACAACTAGCTATGTCGAGCACCAGAAGGAGAGGCGGGCTGAGGCGCAGTTCTGTGTCAATTCCAATTGAGGAAGCTGTGGGTGCTGAGGCAACAACTGATATTGCTAGTGTTACACCCCGCAACACAAGTGTGAATGAGATGGTTGGGGCGGCCAGCCAGGAGACACCTTACACGAATGTCTGTCTCCAGGAATCCTTTCTGTGTGTGTGCGATCTGCTTATAACGTCTATGTACTCAGCTTAGACAATTGGCTGGCTTGATCCATAAGCCTTCGACACCACAACAGAGGGCCTCCAGCGCAGGGCCTCCCTCCGCGAGACGATCTGCTAGACGTACACCCTCAGCACAGGGACGGACACCGCGTGGTGCTGGGGCACTTAGACCGGTTCCCAGCCGGCGAACAATCCCCACCACACCACATGCCGTTCGAGCTCTACAGCAACGTCGAGCGGCAGCTATCACTCCAGGGAGAGACAGACGAAGAAGTGGTCGTGGGATTAGAGATTCTCCTCGAGATGTGCTGAGAGGCCTAAGTAGAAGTACGTTTAGAACTGGAATATCTGTTGCACCACTAGTAATCCCTTGCTTTCAGTACTGGCTAGAGACACCCAGCCGATCGAGCCGTCACCCCAGCTAGAGAAGTCCTCAAGACGTGTGACTCTGCCTAACGACGACCTTGATATCGGTCCTGAGCTCCCGGCTCCACGATTTTCTTTACCCCTTGACGACGATGATGATGACAGCTTTCACTTGCACCCACCTCGACTGTCGGCGCCTTTTGAAGAAGAAAACTACACGCAACAGTCTGTGGAGTTACCTAGAAGGGTAAACCTAGACCAGAGCGGAGGTAGACTCTCGAGGGGGAGTTTTGGAAGTATTCGGACTAGTGATCGTTTTGCGGATATAAATGAGCTCGGTTTAGGTGCGCTCTCCGAGGATGGCGGGGATGAGAGCCTTGCACGGCCTGAATTCGATGACTATGGGGAGGATAGTATGAGAGGAGAGTCTGGAAACCTTGAGTGAGTTTCTATTCCTTATACCAATAGCAGTCCCTGACGACATTCAAGCGAGAACACCCAAGACTTGCAACAGGCCTTTCACGATGAAACGTCTACGAGACATAGCGATATTATTCCGGTAGCTGTAACAGAGGAACAAGATGATACCACCTTTGTCTTTAGTTTCCCAAGAAGTAGAGATATCGTGGAGACATCAGCTTTTGTGGCGGAGCCTGGAGGCGTACCTCAATTGAGTCCTGAGCCGGAGCAATCGCTGCCGGAACTGGACCTGCAATACCAGAGTGGCGGAATGGCTACTGCAGCTGCTAAAACCGAATCGAGACCGACCAAATCTCGATCAAAAACAAAGAAAATTCCGAAGCTCTCCCAGCATGGCATCCCATATCCATCTTTACCATCCCAAGTTGTCAAAAAGTTGGCTTCCACGTTTGCGCGTGCTAGCGGCAACGGGAAAACGGTAGTCACTAAAGAGGCGCTCGCAGCAATCATGCAAGCTTCAGATTGGTTCTTTGAACAACTCAGCGATGATCTCGGCACATATGCGAAACACGCTCATAGAAAGACTATTGATGAAACCGACATGTTAACACTGATGAAGAGGTGACGTCTCTAGACCCTATCTATACAACTAGTATATACGATCTAGCGCTAATGTGCTGATGGACCAACAGACAGCGGCAAGTGAACTCCACAACAACATCATTCTCCCTTGCGCAAAGATATCTACCGAGAGAGCTGCTGCAGGATATCAGAATGAATCTTCCTGTAAAGATCAGTCGATCTAGACTGCAGCATTCAGATGCTGTGGATGAACAAGACGATGAGTAATGATATAGCTACGATCCCGTATTGACTATTTCCACTCAGGGACCAGTGTTTGCAGCATTTTTACTGCCACTCCTTGTTTTGTCGGACTCTCCTCGCTATGTCTGGCGGGGGTTTGCGTACCACCATCCATAGCATGGCTGAAGTAGCTAGAGATAAGGCGTACCTAGTTTATAGCGTTTCATTAGCTGGTGAAAGTGATAAGTGTAAATAAACCATACTGGTTGCCTCCGTCTTAGGAATGACTCACCATGTGAAGATATACTGTACATGGTTATTTATAAGATTAATTTCTGCAGGACGGCCTATGGGGATGCCCTTCGCCTTTCTGTCATAATCTTTTAGGAGATCTGGATCTAAGGTCTATAGTTAGTAGCTTTCTATCTTAATCGTGCGCTTTCATTTGAAATATCCTTGGATAGCATACCCATTGTTTCCTCGACCCAAACGGGTTGGCTTCCAGTCAGGTTCGCCATTTGCTGTACATCTGGGAAATAGAACTCGCCGAGCTCCGGCCGATTATCCGGGGTAAACAAGTTCTTCTTCCAGGGTTCTCGTAGTAGGCCCGATATCGTCACCTCACCATCAGGCAAGCCTTCTTTGCGGTCGGGTTGCCTCTTTAGTTTTTTCGGAATCCAACCTCGGTTGACCAGTATGGTACCGGCATTTCCTTCTCTCTCTAATGGAGTGATAACCAAGTAACCGTTCTCCCCCTCCCGTATTCGAGGTCCTATCAGCATCTCTTGGTCATGTCTTAGACGACCTGTAGCGTAGACCCTCCTGTAGTCGAATTCGCTTATTGCGTCTGGGTTGACTTGAGGGGGTAGCGGCAGTGGCTCACGAACAAGGCGGTCTTCAAACTTCGCTATCAGCTTTGTCTTCCAGCCCAAGCGTTGGACTTGCCAGGTGCCGAGGGCGAAAGCGGTGATAGGCACCAATGCTTGAGGTTGCCATTAGTTTAGCTGCTTGTAGTTGTAGAGGGTCCTCGCCCCGCACCTAGGATTATCAATCCTCGACCATGCCGTCTTCCCGCCCTCACTAGGGTTGGCGGATTGTCTACAATTGAAGAAAAATTCGGATCGTCAGCGGGCGAGTGGGAGAATCTGTTCTGCTGTCTGTATCTCAGTACACATTTCGGACATGCCTGGCCGTTTCTTAGAACTTGCAGAAGCCGCTGGGATGTTCCCGTAGAGCTACCATAGTTGAATTGGCGCAAACAGAGACCGGAGACGTTCATCGTGCCGGCTTAGCCTCGTTATAGTGTATGGGTCGGGTAAATGATGTTGTCTGTGTACGACACATTTAACTTACTAATACGTCATACTATAGGGACTAACTATGCGAGCAACTCCCTCCGAATCCCCCAAATTTCAAACGCCACATAACATTAATACTCTTCATGTTTTTTGAAGGTGACCTGCAGAGCGGGATAGCGCTCGCTATACGAGAATCAAAGATAGTGGCTTGTTTCGTTCGAGGTCCGCCAAATTTATAGACTATGAATGATCCTGAGGGTCGTTGTGCTGATACATCTCCGGAAGCTAGATGGAGCCAAAGAGAGCTCGATGTGGGAGGATGAATACCTCAAAGACGAAACCGTATGGGCCTTGTTCGGTTGGCTGCTAGGTGGGGGCTGATTTTGGTGTTGCTTCTAGGTCGCGACTTTATTAGACTCACGGGCCGTCCTGTTGCGTATGGAGGCGAATTCCCAAGAAGCTGGCTTTTTGTCGGCATTCTGTCCAATAACCAAAGTGCCCACTCTGGTTGCGATTTGGTATGTTGGAATTGCACATTTGGTGAGCATCGTACTGATTACTGTAGTGATGGCCATCTCCGCGCATACCTCCCGGCGGGGATAACTAAAGAACAATTCGTGGAAAGGCTGAAGATAGTGCTGCAACCTCAGTTAGAACCTGGGATGACAGAGCAACCTACCACTGGAGGTTCTGTACAGAGTCCAGCGACTGCATCCGCGGCGGAATCCCCAACGACCTCAACACCCGAACATAATGGCCAGGGGGTCCAACCACCAACAACAGTACAGGCCCTACTATCGGAGCGTCGTACGCGGCTCGAAGTTCAGAAAAGAGCTCAAGATGCTGCAGAAAAACAAGAGCGTATAGCGAAGGCTAAAGCTCGCCGTGAAGCGGTACAAGCTGCAGAGGCCCTAGAGGCTGCCCATGTGTCATCAGGATCAGCAAAGGCTAGGAATGCTAGCTATGCTCAGCAACAGAGAAAGATACAGCTTGAAGCAAAACAAGAAAGAGAGCGTATAATGAAACTAGTGGAGAACGACAAAGCAGAGAGAAGAGAGCGCGAGCAGCGACGCAAGGCCCTCGAAACTGGAAACTCCGCAGCGGTATCAGGGACTGATGTACGCGCTACGCAGTTTCCACATGAAACGCAGCAAGACGCTCCCACTTTCGGAAGAGACTATCCTATCCAGGTTCGTCTGCTTGATGGCAGTACAATTCGCACTCGATTTCCATCGGATGCAACAATCCGAGGGGCTGTACGATCGTGGATTGACCAGCAGCGATCTGACGGCGATATCCCCTATATGCTAAAGCAAATCCTAGCCCCATTACCTAGCCGAGCAATCACTATTTCTGATGAAGATGAAAGCCTCCAAGCATTGGGATTTGCGCCGAGTGCAACATTGGTTTTAGTACCTATCCAGGGATATACAAACGCGTATCGGGCTGGCCCTGGCTTACTTTCCGGAAGCATATCCGCAGGCTACAGTCTACTCTCATCTGGTGCTGGCATGGTAGTAAGCGCTCTTGGGACATTTCTAGGTGTTGGCGGTTCTGCGCCCCCCCGGGGTAGCGATGCGTCTCTTGGACGGAGTATCGTAGACGACCGCGATTTCCAGGAACCACCAAATGAGACAGCTAATTCTGGACCAGGTGGCAACATCAAGACACTAAGGGATCATGAAATTAATAGGGATGACCGACAGTTGTATAATGGTAACCAGGTTAGACCCAATTCCCGAATACTGGACATCTCACGATAGCCACTGATACCGAGCAGCTCAACTTCGAGCCTAATAGGGATGATGATGGGAAGGAGGATTGACATCTCCGTGTGTAATACGCTTGGCCCAAACTCCACTTGCCTTCAAGAGTCTGACCGTGCTTGTTTGATGGAGTTTGTCGTTGTCCTTTTGCAATTATGTGCTATAGCTTGTCAAGGAATTCCCAGGGCATTACAAGTAGATGAAGAAATTTGGTTACCCCTGAAGTATTCACCTGTCTGATTTCTTGGATTATAGGCTATGGTTGGTTGTGCCGTCTTAGCCCTCACCCTGACCGTTCAGGATATCCCGCGAGAAGTTTATGCGTTCCGTTCCACGTAGTTTTATGGGCCACATTGTGTTTTAAATTAGTACACTAGCTGCGGCAGTGGCTGAATTGATAAGGAGTTAAGGATTTTCAGTTTTACAGTTCAAAAGTAACAACACTTTGCTCTTTCTCTATGTTCAGCCCTACGAAGCTATCGAGGATGTACAGCATATTTTTATGCCCTCTAGTATTGACTTGCAGCCGCTTGACACGCTTTCTAGATAGTTCTCTGGTTAGTTATTTGTCTTGCTTATAGGCTAGAGGAAAGGATGATTCCGTACTAATTGCTCCAGGTACCATCCGCATATTTGCATATTTCCCTGATTCTCATCTAAGCACTTGGTGAATTGTTTGGCATCGGCTTCGCAGCTGCGTGTACCCCAACCATTGTTGTTATAGCTATTTTCCTGGGTCGTTGTCGCAGCAGTATTGGTTTGCTGCGTCTCAGCGGGAGCACTAGAGCTGCCGCCCCCAAAGAATCCGCCAATTGCGTGACCTATAGACGAACCCACCGCGACACCACTTGGTATATTTAGCATAAAGTAGTGCTTGTGACGATTGGCTGGGCGAAATTGGTGACTTGCCCATACCGTAAGAGGGAAGACTTACGCAGCAGTGGATGCCATCTGAAAAAAATCAAGTCAGCCACCGTCCGAATTTGCCCAAATGGTTATTCTCATACTCACTTGTCCGAAGAGTCCTGGACCACTTCCCTGCGCCTGCGTCTGTGCAGGAGGGCCAGGCCGGCTTGTAGTTGCTGGTGGATACGCAGCCGTTGTAGAGGGCCGACTCTGTGATTGTGGCGACGTCACGTTTGGTCTCGCAGTGGCTACCGTTGGTCGAGACGGGGCACTTCGAGCTGGGGCTGCTGCTCCGCGTCTCTGGCGAGGCATTGTGATACGTTGGGCGTTGCTTTTGGTTTGTGGTTGGAGATAGAAAGGAGTCTGGGAGAGGAATGGCAAAAGGCTCATTTATATTACCGGAGTGCCAAGACCTTTCGCCAAGCAAATGCAGGAACCGATAAAAAAGCAATACTTGGATATCAATGTATTTTTTTTAAGCAGATGCTGTGTTTATATCTAGTCCCAATCAATCGTTTATTTCTGCTTAAAGGGACCAACACAAGGGCTTCGAGTATGGTTGTGTCTGAGATACTCCCCAGCGCTGCTACCTAGCTTTTCTCCTGCTGTTGGTCTTAGCCTTGTTCTTCTGAGTCCTTTCCTGCATTTCTTCACTGGCCGTGCCCCCTTTGTGTGATAAATGCTCCTTCCTGGGAGCACGGACATCTACGCTGTGCTCTGATAGTGGTCGGTTTCCTTCAGTCGAGGTGGGTGGTGGATCCCGATTCCTATCCAAAATCATATTGCCGTTTCCCACTTCCTCGCCTTCTTCCACTCTCCTGGGCCCCTGGGTGGATGGGCCTCTTCTCTTTCGCTTCCCTTTCGTCTGATCGGTGTCAACTATTTGTGACTTATCCTGCGTGGTAACAGGTCGTTCACCAGACCCTGAGCTTTCAGAGGAAGTTCTTTCGCCATCCACTGCCTTTCGCTTCCGGGAAAGCTGTTCAAATTTAATATGCGCTTTTGCTCTCTCCTTGGCTTGTTGCTCGGCACGCTTGAGATCGTGCTTCTCATTTCCAGCCTACAAAGGCTAATGATTAGGGGTTTGTAGGTATAATTGTTGGTATACATACCAAGGCATGCTTGATGAATCTATTCGCCGCCTCTTTATCGAGACATAAATTATCCCTTTTGGTCCCTGATAGCTCTGCATCCTTAATCTTCTCGAAGTATTGCTTCACTCTTGCCAACTCCCTGAAAACCGGGTGTTCTCTTGAATTTATGCCGTCGAGTCTGAGTATGGCTGCGGGCTGGGTCAGACCTATATGGATTATCCGGGGGAGGCATCGTACGTACAAAAGAGTAAAGACTCGATCGCGTAGGTAACTAGGACGTAAAGTTTTGCTTTGTCGAGCAAAGGAAGTTTTGCAGCGTTATGCGAGAGAGCAGTCGCCAATAGGGGTTCGAGTGCATCCCGGAGATCATCAATCTGAACTTCTAGCTGATCTAATAGCGGAGATAAATTAGTAGTATCCATGGTTCGGAATTACATGTGTACCACCAAAACGATCCGGAATCCCATAAGGGTTACTGACGCACGCGAATCAATGCGGCTCTTGCTACGGCGCTCCATGCGATCATACCCCGCAATGCATCCTTTCGAAACTTTTTGGAAGCTTTCAATTCTTTACTCGCTACACCAGCCAACATTCTAACTCTCCCTAGCTTCCGCTTCTTGCGGGCGGTGTAGCAAATGCTGCGGTTGATTTCGTCACATACCCTCGACAACAGAAATTCCTTGATTACACTATGGAAGCTGAAAACCTTTCTGTTTTCAACCTGCGCTGCCAATCACACACAAGCTCACAATCAGGGCCGAGAAATTTGCGATGGACAGGAAAGCATCGCTTCAACACGAATCCATGTTCTCGGTCTCGGCGGTATTGGAAAACTGATTGCGCACTCTTTGAAGGGAATACCAAGCTCTCCACCGGTGACACTGGTCTTCCACAGACCGGATCTGGTTGACCTTTGGACACAGCGAGGGCAGAAAATCGTAATCAAGACTGGTACAAATAAGCATGCGAGGAGAGGATATGAGACCGAGCTCGTCAGCAGTACGGCGCTACAACAAACGCCAAACAATAGAATCATCCACCATCTCGTCGTCACTACCAATGCTCACGCGACCATACCCGCCATCAAGGCAGTGAAGGATCGCCTACGCCCTGAGTCTACAATTCTTCTGATTCAAACTGGGATGGGTTTGCTAGAAGAGATCAATGAGAAGCTGTTTCCGGATCCAGAAACTCGGCCCAATTACATGCTTGGTGTTTCTACCCATGTGGTTTTTCCGCTTGGCGGCTTCCAAGCTTTCCATACTGGGTTTGGTACTACTGCGTTATGTATGTTATCGAAGGGGCCCCCCACAGGATATTGGGCGCCGACTTCTCGATATCTTATGAGCACACTCACACGCATTCCTGTCCTTGCAGCGGTAGGCTTCCCGGAAGCGGTCTTGAAGCAGTTGCAGTTGGAAAGGCTTGCAGTCGATGCGATTATCAATCCTCTCACATTGCTTTTCAATTGTCATAACGGCGATCTTCTCCATAACTTTGCAATCAGCAATGTCATGGATCTTCTCATTTCCGAAGTCTCCCTAATCTTGAGATCTCTCCCAGAGCTCCGAGACCTACCGCATATCCACAAACGTTTCTCTCCCGGTCGTCTGAGGCAGCTAGTACTTGCTGTAGCGAGTACAACATCACAGAATATAAGCCCGATGCTGCGGCTTGCGAGAGCGGGGCGAGAGACAGAAATCGATTACATCAATGGCTATATCACAAAGAGAGCTAGAGAGTTAGGCCTAGAGTGTGGCATGAATACTATGGTTATACAGATGGCTAAAGGGAAGCAACAGCTGCTGTATAGGCAAAGGGAAGACTATGTTGCTTTTCAAGAAGCTGATCACGGAATCTGATGGGAAATTTCCTTCAGAAACCTCGTCGGAAACACATGAAAGGTTTGTTGCTGAGGCGTAATGTTTGCCTCTTCTCAGTGCCGGTGCAAATAAAATGCCACCATAGGTGAATCAAGGGACATTAGATAGAATCAAACCAATAGAAATTACCCCTGCCATAATTCGACATCCAGTGGGTTTAGTGTGAAGTTGTCATCTCTGGATTCGAAGCGAAATTCTAGAAGCCCCTCCCACCACTGGATACGGATTGATGGCTGTAACCCTAAAGCGATCGGTTTTATGCCTAAAGCATGCGCAACAGATACAGCAGTTGCCCTGGACAGTGCCGTCCTTGGTCACCCCAAGAGCCTTTTCAATCTTGAATAGGCCGCCACCAAATTACGATGGACATGTCCCTCTCACAACTATCGAGAAAGCAGCCTTGGCCGCAGGGTCAGCAGTCATGTCATTACTAAATCCCAGACGAGCAGGTGTGCAGGCTTTCTCTCTCTCTGCGTTGTTCTAATTAGAAATGGGTATAGCTAACCCTACTCGCATTCAGACCTGATAGCCGCGCTCGGTGAGGCGACAGCAACGCCATACTTCATCTATCGTCTGCGGGATGCAATGCTTTCTGACCCCACCGGCAGACGTATTTTGCGTGACCGTCCTCGCATCACATCTACTACCATGTCTCTTGAGCGCCTGCGAGCCCTCCCGGCTAACACCGTTGGCCATGAGTACGCCGCCTGGTTAGACCGTGAGGGAGTTTCTCCCGACTCGCGTAATACAGTGAAGTATATTGACGAAGAAGAATGCGCATACGTCATGCAGCGATACCGGGAGTGTCACGACTTCTATCACGCTCTCACAGGTCTGCCAGTCATGGTTGAAGGAGAGATAGCACTGAAAGCGTTCGAGTTTGCAAACACATTGTTGCCAATGACGGGACTCAGCATGTTTGCGGTTACTCGGCTGAAGGCTGATGAGAGAGGGAGATTTTGGTCCACGTATTTACCTTGGGCATTGGAGAATGGGCTACGAGCGAAGGAGGTAATCAACGTGTATTGGGAGGAGGAGCTAGAGAGGGATGTTGGTGATTTGAGGAGCGAATTAGGAATTGAGAAGCCGGTGGATCTGAGGGCGACAAGGAAGATGCTTAGAGCGCGGAGGAAGGCGGAGAGAGCAGTGGCGAGTAAACTGGTGCTGGACTAGCATATTACGTTCATAGAACCCTACCGAACCATAACTCTGAATGAAAGCCTCCTAGCCTGAGGCGGGTGGTACTTTATAGATCCAATAGATCATCATCATCCCAGCCCTTTCTCCGACTGATGACAATCTTCTCCTCCTCCTTTTTCTCCGCCACGGCATTCAGCATCTCCTTCAGTTGAACCTCCGTCACCTTTTGACGTAGTTGACCCGACCGCGCTAGCATTATTAGACGGTTCTCTACGTCAGTAGCGCGTGACTCCTTAACCAGCCGGATGCGGCCCAGACGGTCAGCGGCTTCAGGGTCGAGGATCTGATTGAGGATTGACTGCCGCGCTTCCGCTAGTAGGCAAAGGGATAGTTAGCGCCATTGTACCGCCCTACAATCTGTGCCGTTCGAAGGGTCGTTATGAAGCTTCGTTACCTTCTTGCTGACTGCTACAAGTTAGTATATATTGCATTGCCTTTTTATCTCATCCTACTTCATCTTCATTGTTCTTGGAGTAGGTGACGCCGAGCTCACTTCCTTTGGTCATCCTGCGGATGAGCCCCACTGCTACTATTCTGCTGCTGTTGGAGCTGTGCTAGGCGTGCCTTCCTGATCTGTGCATGTAAACTTCACGAGCCCCGGTTTTGGTGGTAGATAAACACTTCACCTACCTGTTCGAGATCCGCATCCGCCATGCCGAGATTATACAGGACGATTAGGCGCAGTAAGTGTGTTTGTTAGTAGGGTAGGACACTACGCTTCAAGCGGTGGGGTATTTGTGGATTTGGTGGGGGAGGAGGCAAGAAGCGATGCATTTTGAGAGGCGCAGCACCCATTTCGCCTTTGTGTGGCTAGTGCATGCCGTAACGTGCGCTGACCAACATTTCCTCAGGTGCCCGGCTAGGCGAGCGCCTAGAACTTTGGTTATAGATAAGCTCGGGTTAATTTGCCCGATGCATCGACTACGCAATACATGTACTAAGACGGCGTTGGCCGGCTGCACCTTAGGTGGGTTGTTCATTGGGGCGGATTCCGACGGAATGTGTAGTGCTGGTGGTGATGCATCATACTGGTGAATGCGGCGGCGCCTTGCGGTTGCCAGTTCGTCTTTTTTGCAAGATTTGAGAGTAACGGAGAGCCCCGCACTGTTGATTGGATAGGTCTTAAGCGATCACTTCTCCATCGTTGCGGTATCCCTCCATCCACCTCACATCCATGTCACGTTGTACAGCTACAAAGTGCATATCCTAATGCCCGCCCAAACTCGCCTCTAAAACATGTCCCGTGGCTAAGGATCTGGCCTAAGGACCTCAACTCTCAACTCCACGTCTCGTGTTGTCGAACCGAGTGGCCCTCTACATCGCAGTTAGGCATGAACTCATTCGACTTTAGCCTTAGTTTTCTTCGTCTTGCCATCGTGCTTGCGAACTGAATACCGCTTCCTTCAAATCCCCATTTCCTTCCTCTCTCCAACACACCTAGGGAAACTAGCAATACCCCGTACAGCAGATACACTCAATACCTACTGCACCAAGCGGCTGAGCGATTCCGAGTGAACCGCTCAATCAGTGTGGGCACTCTGGCCGAGTAAGTGCATGCGCGGTTTCGTTGTTGAGGTGTTTATTCTCGGCATATTTTTTTTACTGATTCTTGCCATTTCCATGCCCCGTTGTAGCTACCTGTTCGTTCAGGGCTGGACCCACGGTGGCGGTGGCCTGGCTCCGTCACATACTTCTTCCCAACTCCGCTCGTTTTCCTCGACGCCCAAGCCCTCATCAGTCCGGAAATCGGTGACGAAATCCAATTCGGTATCAGCCCTCCCGAGGATGGCGGCAGTTACTGCAGCTCCTAGTATTCAATGTTTGCGTGGCCCGGATGCCGATCTAATGAGTACTATACCTGATCCTCGAAGTCGAAGCGTAACCCCAAATCCAACGAGAAGTGGAAGTACAACTCCATCACAGCACCCTGATCTGAGCAGCGAGGTGGCTGCATTGAGCAACAAGCTCATTAATGCAATAAATCATCAAACAAGCCTCGACGACTCGCTCGCAGCAACCCGGCATGAATTAGAGTTATCAAAAGATCACATCCGGCAGTTAGAGGCAGCTGCCCAGGTGCATGCGGATATGATAGCTCAGGGTGTTTTGGTGAGGAAGAAAGATGTTGAGGACGAGGCAACTCAATTGATGAGCAGACTTGCAGAAGAGAGGAGACAACGCGGAGTCGCCGAGAAAGACAAGAGAAACATTGAGCAGGAACTGGAGTCGCTTACCACAGCGCTTTTTGAGGAAGCTAATAAGGTTTGTTTAACGTACTCCTGCGGGTTACTTTTTCTCACGGTTTGCAGATGGTTTCCGCCGCGAGAGTAGAAAGGGACTCGATAGAACGGAGAAACGAACAGCTCAGATCCCAACTTGCAGAAACAGAGAATCTGCTTATCTCCCACCAAGAACAGCTTGCTGAACTTAAATCCGTTATGCAACAAATGACGATAGATCGAGAGGAATCGGAAGCCAATACAACAATATCAACCACGCCATCGACGCCAGCATTGGGGAGTCGTGAGAGTAAGGAGTCGCTGGGCAAGATACCCGAAGGCTTGCATTTATCTCCGAACCCCTCTGGTTCCGATGATATCACACCCTCGTATCCGATGAGTTTCTCATATCTGATACATCCTGTTCTCCGAATAGATTTGCAAGCGTATGAGGACTTCAATTCTTTAATGCGAATGCCACGAAATATATCACCGGGAAGCCGTGGTTCGAGCGGTTCTTACGGGGGCCTGAATGTCATGGGCCTTGGAGGCCTGAGCTACAATACTTCTTCAAGTACCTTCGGGCCTTTTTCCTCGAGCGGCTCATCCTCTTCTATATCGACTACTGGTGCTCTTACCTCTTCTCCATCAACAACCCCTACTACTCCTGCATCTACCGTGAGCAGCGCATCGTCGAGGGATGTCCCTTACTCTATTACCCCTCTCAAAGAAACCCGCTTTTACAAGCGCGTCCTGGCAGAGGACATCGAGCCAACCCTTCGTCTAGATACTGCCCCCGGGCTCTCGTGGCTAGCCAGGCGATCGGTTTTAAGTTCCATGTGCGAAGGCAGCCTGGTAGTAGAACCAATGCCGGCAAGGTCAAAACTCTATTTGTCAGCATGTTCGCTCTGTGGAGAGAACAGAAAAGGAGACGATCACGCCCGCCGTCACAGATTTCGGACAAGCGAGAACGACAATGTTCACCGTTATCCCCTATGTGCTTACTGCCTCAACCGTGTTCGGGCTTCGTGCGACTTCCTTGGGTTTTTGAGGATGGTTAAAGACGGCCACTGGCGAACTGAGGGGGAGGAGGGGGAGAAAGCCGCCTGGGAGGAAAGTGTGAGACTAAGGGAACGAATGTTTTGGGCGAGAATAGGAGGCGGCGTAGTGCCAGTCTCGGTGCCCATAACTGTGCATGCTAAAGACTCTCCACTAAGTCCTCCGGTAGAAGGTGAAAGAAGTGGGGCCAGTAAATTAATCGATGGCCCTATCAAGATGGAACCCCGTGGGGTGGAGGAGTGTGAAACTGATAAGGTGGAAGTCGATCCCTTTTATTCGAGTAAGAAGCGGGTGTCGATTTCGAAGACTATCATCTGCGTCGGCGATGACGCAAAGCTAGACGAAAGTTCTAGGGCTGGACCAGCTGACGGCAGAGAAGCCTCAGCGAGTGGAAAAAGTGGTGAGGCCCATACTAGTAACGTTAAAGGGGTTCAGGCAGAGGAGGGTGATGAATCCTGTTCCAATGGTTCTAACACACTTGCAGCTCTTGAGTTGGGGATCTCTTCACCGAGGGGCGAGAAGCGGTTATCGCTAACAATACCTTGAGCCTTTAAATAGGGCTTCTAGTCGCATGCTCATTTGGTCATTTCTCTTCCAACAGACATTACTCCCATTCTTCAGTCCGTTTTTTTCATTACCGACTTTAAACCCCTGAAGTCCGCAGGCATTTTCTATACAGTTCCCGCGATCCGGCATCTATAAACTCTACCTTTACCCGCCTCTAGGTTTTTTTTTCACCTTGCATAAGAAGGAATCACTTAGTGTTGCTATATCACTGCCATTTTGGCCTGTCTTATTATTTCTAATGGCTCGTTTACATAAAAGTTAGGGATTACGCGCGGCATTATGATAGGGACGGTCTGTGTCATGACCAAGATGAGGATAAGCTTTTCAAGCACCTTCTACGTCTTGTACTATAGCGACAGAATCGGCATAGGGAATTGGTGATGCTGATTCTCATGTACATGTACATGTATGTATATACATACAATGCGGAGTGGTACTCATTCCATACAATAAACACCCAAGTGTGAGGAGTCGTAATCAAGGTGATTTTGGAGCCACATGCATCACATTTCGAGGCACTTTCAAAACGTCCAGTGTTTAATGCACATTTTTGTCGACTCTGGCTGACGCTTCTAAGAGAATTGACGTTATCATTCAATCCTAGAACAACGACAGTGTCACGATCGAAACTCTAAGAGGGGTGATATAGATAGTAAAGAATTAATTTTGTGACAACGGTGACCTTCCTTGGTTCAAACGGAGACCCAAAACTCGTAGGAACAGGATAGGATAGACAGGCCGTAAAATATTCCTTGAATCCACCAATTTTGTGTGTTTCCTTGCGTCATTTACTCTTCCAAAGGCGGACAACGAACCCTTGGATGATACGACGGCCACAGAAACAGGCAAGTACTCATCCGCATGTGTAATAGGTGAACAATACTAATATTCTCTGACTGGTGAAAGACCAATCAGCACAATTGTGACTTATAGAAGCCCGCCTGGAAGAGTGACATGAGGCAAGCCAGCGAGAGGGGCTACGGAGTCAACATCCCAGTCCCAATTCACGCGTGCGGACACTCTGTAGAAACTTTAGAACAACGCGGGCGGATCTCACATATTGCGCAATATATGGAGAGTAGTTATCCTAGTATTGGGGCTCTTGTGGGCTGAACGGCTAGACCATGATGCCACTGAGAGACCTGTGAGTATCACTCTGAAGTCTCTGCTCTGAAAGCCATTTTGCGAATTCCCGTCAGCTGCGGAGAGCATTTATTCTCTCCCGGTGAGTAATGAGCTCAGTGAGCTCACTGATGCTCAATAGTGGAGGTTTCTGTTGGGGATTTTGCAGCGATCGAATTAGCCAAGGACGTACGTCCTAGCAGCGTCCACTCTGTCAAGATATGGCTTCTTCCTGGTTCTAGTACGATGCTCGTCGACGAAATCTCGGGTAGCCTCTCCTAATCCAATCAAGTGTAGGAGTGCAGAAACCTGTGAATGAGTTAAGTGTCGAGTACAACATTTAGGATTGTCAGATTTCCATAGACATTGCGCACAGACTCGAACTGGGGCTCAGAGCCGCCATGATGGCATCCCCAAGCGTCGTCTAGGTCTGCTATCTTTTTCTCAACCCCTAAATACCTCTCCATATAGCTGATGAAGTTCTCGACCATCTCGACAACTTGCGTGTTTATATGTGGGAAAGACGAAGGCGCGTAAATTATAGTGGAAGGTATCTGTGGCAATTAGTCCTGCTACTTAAATGGACCTTAGGAAACAAGGAATACACCCTCAGGCAAGATGAATCTAGAAGCTGGCTAAGTACGTTGAATCTACGATCTGCTAATAAGAGAAAGCTTTCTCATGTCGCAGGTGAAGAAGCCCGGCGCATCGAGGTATCTAGAAAATCGAACATATTTGGTCAATGTTATTTTATCAATGCACTTGCACTTAAATATACTAAACAAACTTACTCGCTCAAGGTGAAGATTCTTCTAAGACACCAGACCAGTCGACATTTTCAACTCTACTGCCGTCCCTTCCCCCTGGTAGAGCCCGAAGTAAAAGGCCTCCTGAGAGTGTTCAAATAATCGTAAGACTTGATGCAAACCCTTTGAGGACAGAAAGTAAGGGCCAGGCATAACTTCGTTTTGAGTTAGTCGACAACTATCAACTCGAACTATTACCAAAGTCTCCACTTCTAAGTCTTGGAGGGCAGGGTACAAATTAACGTCCTCCCTTCGAACGTATATCTCCGCCAGAATGGTGACTACGGCGCAAGGACTGCGTTCATAACCTTCTTGAGCGGTCAGTATCGAAGTTTCTAACCGTAAAAGCCGTCAGCATGATACGCAAGGTCTTCACCACACGTGGGGAACTTGCTTCGTTAGTCGCCAGGCCCACAGCTGGGGTCCCCCTTATTTGATAGGGGGTCCCAGGGCTAGTACGTTCTGCCACCCGCCAACGACATTGACCGCAGTGAAATTGTGATGGGGCATTTCTTTTTGAGGCCGTCTAGATCGTGGGTAATAAGCTAGAAAGCTTGGGGGACGTCTGACTTCGCACTGTTCCCAATGCTAAAAGACAATAAATACATGTGGCACTGCATCAGCATAGTGGCGACCCAGACACGCACCGGACCTCCGTAGTCCACCGCAATAATAACGCCAAAAGTGTAGCAGAAGGAATCTGAACAGAGGTCTCCGCTTGTCGGCAAAGTGGCTTACAGAAGGAAGACATCCGACGAGTCAACCTTGTGTGTAACCCCGAAGCACTGTAGAAATACCTTATATCCTCGAAGGTATACCGAGAGAGTGATCTGTACTCTTTCCTCAGTTGACTAAATCCATTTCCGTTAGTGTTTGATGTATTTGCTCAATCTTACCAGATCTTTTGTTTGCTCAGGGGTTCCTTGAAGCTCGTTATCGATGTATATTTTTGCCCCCAGCTTGTCAAACAGATAGACGTAGTTAAGAGCTAATCATCGTAGGTTGTAGCTCGAGTCAAAAAGATGCCTTTTAGTCAATTGTATAGATGCTCGAGGGTCCCGGGGTTATTTGTCACGCTTCGAAATCTATGTCGAAGCTTTCCTGGAATTTGAACGCACTAAAAACCGTACTCCGAGATCACGGGTTTGTTCGCACGGTCGATTCAATCCTCCGGGGGCATCCCGCCAGCAGGCCCTCTGGTCAATTTCAGTCTTACGGCTAGATACCGACGGCAAAGGAAATCTCATCCGTGCGGCATGGAGTTCTTCCGAGACTATTTTCAATGCATCTCCCCCTAGAATTCGACTGTACGAGGAAGTGATCGAGCTTGAGGCGTTCACGGCCAACATTGAAGGCAGCTCTGAGGGGCACGAGGAGATCAAGAGCCCACCCCCAGGGCGGGCGACGAACTCTCGACCAAAGGAGCATCTACCATGCCATCATCTTCCCACGAAACAACAGATTCTATGGCTGCAAGATGCCTTTGAAGCATATCGAAGACCGCCTGCTATCAAATCAAGATGACCAATATTAGGGATCGCTAGCGGTCGCCGGTTTTAGGAAGGCGGTATGGCGGACTAATGGAACCTTCGCTAATCGTAGGTACAGGCAGGTACAGTACACACGTGTGCCAGGTCATAAGTCTTAACATGCTTACGCGAGATGTATTGAGACTTTGACCCCATACTATATTTGTACATGTACATGATGTACTTATACACGGGGAGAGATATATTACGTGGCAAGGGGGTTTTGTCACGGTTTCGTGCAGCTTCGGTTAGTCAAAGGGAAGGGAACGCCCGATCCGTAGATACCGAGTCACTGCAAATAAGGGCACGCCAAGAGTAGACATCAGACAACAGGAATTTGCACCCGAAACTTTTCGACCATCCACAGATTTGCCGCCCTATATTCATATCTAACTAGCTCTATCTCCGCGCAGCCGCTAAAGGGAAAAAGAACAGGAATTTGAAAGACAACGGTCTGCTCATCTCCATTATCTGAATAAAACGCCGAGACTTTACTCCGACCGCCAAAAAATGCACGTTCTCAAAAAGTTGAAGGAAAATTCGCGAGAAATATTTCTATCATGCTTCGACCTTTAGTCTAGTTTGTAGGGCCTGTACCAGCGCTTTATCCTGTCTCTTCAACTCTAGTTCTCGAAGGTACTGGGCATACTTCGATCGCGAGTTGTGGATCCCACACTCGGTCTTGGCCTGCCCTTTCCATCTACCGGATCGCTCGTCCTCGCCTTCTTTGATGGGCCTATAGGCGGTAAGCGGATAATCCTCACGAGATCGCCAGTGAAGGTTTCCTAGGTAGGAACTTACTGTGTGCTATGCCAGTCCCCGATGCTCTTATACCCCCTATCTAACAACTCATTATAAGGTACGTCGTTCTCCTTGATGTAGCCCTGCACTTGCTCAAATGACCAGTTGGCCAATGGGTTTATCTTGATTAATCCGGCGTCGTCGACCTCAATGATGTCCAGGTCGCCTCTCTTTCCGCCTTGGCTTCGCCTCCGTCCGGTAAGTACTGCCTTCACTTGCAACTCAGTATACGCCCGCTGCGCCGGCTCCACTTTGGCGACCCAGTCGTAAAGATCTGCGTTCGTCTCCCACAATCGCTCACCGTGCTTTGCTCCAAATTCAGATGCCGTGTCGACACTCTGCGGCTTATATATATGAAGGTTGACTCGTGGATATCGGCGCTTGACCCTATCGACGAGGTCAAGCGTTTCCTGGAAGTGATGAAGAGTATCGAGAAAGATGAGGTCAACCTGAGGCGCATCTTTGGTTGAGTTCATTTTAGAGAGAATGTCTAGAGTGACGAGACCCGTGAGGCCGAAAGCGGTTGTCTGATATAGGTTGGGGAGAGAGATGAGACACCATCGCAGGATCTCTACCCAAACTATTAATGGCATTCTACAGGGCCTCGGACGCTAGGGAAGGTGGACGAGCTCACCTTCTGGCCCAAGTTTCTGCAATTGCTGATTCAGGAATTTGAGATGTGGTTTAGTGAAGTAGAGTTCTGGTGCGGATGCTTCACTGGAACTGCCACTCGCATACCCTGACTCGACGTCTCTCGCAGACATTATATCACTAACATAGAGTTTAGGGTCTATTTCCTTCACTTGAGTGTGAGGTGCCAGTATACTGGAGAGACGTGCAAATAGCGCAGACATGATATGTAAACAAGAGGGCGACGTGAGGGATTGAGAGGTCTGAGGACGTTCAAAGAGTTTTTTATTTTTCGGGCGTGAGGGCATAGGTTTCAGGTAATATACACAGGGAATTGTAGGGGAAGGAGTGACTTAAAAATCAAATTCCCATGAAAATAGTACGGACAGGCATGGCCGGTTGTAGTGCGTGGGCCATGTCCGATGGCGTGCTCACCACCATTTCGCGCGCAATGCGCCAAGAACTTCGTTTTGTTCGATATCAACTTCTTGATCGCTCGCATGCTTGTGCTTAGGCAAGCGTGCGGCTTGAGTTTTTAATAGAGCCTGTTAGGGCTTGTTACTAACTCTCTAATGACGTTGTCCCGCCCAGTGTCACTGCGTATGTAGACCTTTGCGATAATGACCAAACCATCTCCATTTCCCTCCACAGGATTATCCTCTGTTACAATATCGGGTACGATCGCTCGTAGAGTGTTAATTATGCCTCGGTTCGGCAACTAGTTAGTAGAGGCATTAACAGCTGCTTGTTCTTTCGAAACTTGTACCTATCGCCGAGTACATGCAACATATATACAATACTTATAGTACATACATGAACGCTTCCCTATAACCCGCCACCCTACGCCATCACACGTCCCCACTCCCTCAGTTTGACATTCTTCAATGCCCGTACCCCACAGTTCGTTCGTCTGGAACATTGCCTTTCTGAGGTAGTCCAGAATGTGAGCCCTCGGGCCAGGGCGCCCGGCCTAATTCCGATTGCTTGCCTCTGACGGCTGTCTTGGGGTATTTTTAACTGCTGGGAATCTTTTAGTTGGGGTTTCGTGTTTTATCATTTATGGGCGCAATATCGAAATTTTCGTTGGTTCCGATTATCTGCGATGCTTGCTCTGCTTCTGCTTCTTCTACCCGTTATGAGCCCCCACATGCTACTAAGGCCATTGCCCTAATTCCAGCTTTCTCCTCAGGAGTCATTCTGCCCGACTTCGCGGCTTCTTTCATCCGCTGTATCCACTCATACTTTTCCGCTTGTATGTTACCTGCTAATTGTTTGAGAAGCCTTGGTGCATACTTTCCGGTGCCGTAAATAATCCCAGGTTTGTGTGCCGCGTGTATTACAAGAACTAGAGTGAGAAACAACCGGGGCCCATCTTCAACCCTCTTCATATTAGTGGCCATCTCTCTCAGTTGCGCCGCCTTTCTCTCCTCTAACTCCGTATCGGTCAATGCTTCCGCCTTTATAGCCCTGGTGAACGCATCTATTGCCCCCATTACAGAGGCAAACTGGTCACTCGGACCTCCTACGCCGGCATCCACTCCAGCCAGAGCTTGCTGAAACTTTTCAATAATCCGTTCCAAAGACCGCCCCTTAATAAGGTTTTTGCTCCTACATTTCTGCAAGAACTCCGGCACAAGCCCCTTTAGTGTGTAATCAAGGAGTGTGGAGTAGAGCTCCGATCGAAGCTTTGAGTCGCCTAGACCTTCAACACCGATTCGATAATTGGACAGCCGTGCCAGTACTTTTTCCTTCCAAGCTTGGGAGAATTGCAGCGTTACTTCTTCCTGTAACCTCTGCATATGCCCTAAAAATACCGCCTCTACTTTGGCCCTTCGTTGCTCGAGAATTCCCCACACTACTTCTATATCTAGATCCGGATATATCTTTCCCACAGCCTCGCAGACCAGAGGCCATGGCAACTTAAGCTCATGACCTTTATTCCAATGTTCCTGAGCTAGGTTGCGGGCCTCGTGTTCTATATTCTCGTGACACCTCTGGACCCAATCCGCAAGGAATAGGTAGTCGGGCCGCGGCAAGATATGTGCGATTTCGGAGTCACCGTGTAGGTCCCGAACGCGCTCTCTGATTAAATCTAAAAACGGGTTTATATCTTCGGCTATGAGTTCAGCTTCTGATGTCTGCTCCGGTTAATTAGCCTCAATGATTTGGGAAAGGATAGCTCCACGGAGCGCCCAAGAATAGCTCCGCTAAGGACGGTTAGAAGCACTTACACTCACACAAGCCCACCCTTGGGCTTCTAGGTTAGATTTCATCAAGCTCGCAAGGTCTTCAAGATAAGCCTTTGACAATACACCCTTTTTCAAAGCAATGACGTACCCCTCCAATTGACCATCAACCAACCTTCCTGCATCCGTAATTTCGGGGTCAAGCTCAGTCAGGTCAGAATACCGGAGGAAAGGAACCTTTCCGTTTCGTAGGTCCTGGAGAAGCTCGCCTCGTTGAGTGAGAAAGTACTTCCGTGGGAAGAACTCAATTTCCCCATCACAATTGCGAGAAACATGACCGTCTATTCCATTGAAATTCATTTCACAGAGGTTATTCGCTACATACTCTAGGAAGTCCTTCGGAGGGTTGCCCTGGAAGGTGGAGCCAATGATGGTCTTGGGACTTGTCGTTAGGGTCAGCGCTACCATCTCACAAAGTCTTTCAAGTGCTCAAGCATACCGGTCTGCAGCCTTCATGATAGTTGCAACCTCCTCCTCAAGCCATTTTCTATACCGCTTATTATATACTAATTCATCGTGTTGACCCCAGAATGTAAGTAAATAACCTTGAACAACCTCAGCTTCATTTGATGAGAGTGATGCATTGATCTCCTCCACAAGCCTCCGGAAGATGCTTTCCGTGATTCCGTTATACTTGACGAAAGACGTAGTGACAATAGGTTCCTCATCAGCTTGCGAAAATAGCGCTTTGCAGAGCGCTTGATATCCTATCCTAGGTCCCGAGAAAAGTTAGTTTTCGTACTCGTACTGAAAAGCGAAAAGCGACTCGAGCACACTGCGAACTAGTTGAAAAAAATTAATAGAAATGGCTGCATCGATGGCTATCAGGCAGCCAGAGCAAAGAACTGACACGGCAATATTTGAAAACTATCGAACGCATTAATTCAGGATATTAACCAAAGGAATGAGATCTGTGTAGAGGGCTCTTGTCTCATCGTTTTGTGGTATTCCCTCGCCTGATGGAGTTATACTAAACTGATTTGTGCAACATCCATCTATTAGAGAACGATAGTAGAACACCCGTTCTGTAGAGGGAGGCCCCACCAATATGAATAACCCAGGACTTTGACGCTACGATGAGCGATGATGAGGGGATGAAAAGCTAATGGATGAAGTCTACCTCGTGATGATGGTCTTATCCTCTGCCAATAGCCATCCAGAATCGCCCCATGGGAGTAGCCTCTCAATAGCGGCCTCTTGGAGGTCAAGTTTCTCCGCAATCTCAGACAAGGTGACTTTGAAGGGTACATCAGCACTTCCTGCTCGTTCCCGAGAGATCAGCCACATGACTCATACACTACAGAAAAGAGGAAATAGTCATGCTCGAGTATCAGCAATTGGAGAGGACCGCATCGTGGGTGGCTCCCAAAACATTTTCGGGTAGCCTTTGTGGGATCCGAGAACCTCAAGCCATGGATCATGCTCTGACGGCTCTCATGATAAAGGGTGTCGTTGCTACCTATTGGCAACGTACCTGGAATAAGACCTATCAATTCAGTGATCCTTTGTTTAGTGTAGTTCAAATTGATAAAACCCGAGTTCGAGCGCACGGCCTGAAGCGGGGTTCCAGTAGCTGGCGGAAATGTTGTGCAAAGGCGCTTGATATCGTCCACTGAAAACATTGATTGTGCTTCCTCATGTCTCGACCACATTGTTGTCACTGGTACGGTAGCGATACTAGCTATCTGATAATAACACCGAGAAAAACCAATTGAGCTCTCGGGTGTGGTTGGTTGTTGCCCCTCACCTTCCGTGCCTAACATTCAACCTTTCATCTGCGATTTGCCTCCACCACTTTCGAATCGAATTCTAGCCTGTGACGGTCTGGAACACCTACAATTCTCCCATCTGTCTCTACCCGTTCATTTGGAGTGGAAGACCTTTTTGTGCTAACTTCAATGGGCATTTTAGTTATTTGTGAGTGTTCTTGCAGAAGAATCCCAGTAAGCCATTCCCCAAAGAGTGCGATTGCTGGGAGGACCCGGCCTGCATGAACGAGCTATTAGAAGGACACGCTCGTCACAGCGAAGTATTGCGCCGAGTCTATTTGGCGAGAAAGGCATCTAGTCCATAGCCTCGCAAAGGCGAGGCACTTAACAATAAGTAGGACGAATTCTATAATATTAGCTGTGACCGCGCTACGACGAGATTCCGAGGGAAGATTGAAAGCGGGTATTTTGCGGTCTTGGTGGAAGTGGTCTCAGGCTGTGTTCTATCCTGCGGTAACTGTCCCATTCGCATCAATTACCTCGTCGTGTGGTGTTACTGTAAACACCTTCGGTGTTGGTAGTTTCGGCCGCAATGTCACAGCACGAAAGGATGGCCATACGGGCAGGACGTCCGATGTTGCGTTCGTCATCGATGAATGGTGATTCGTACATTCTAGATCACCAGCAATATACACCGCGTCAGAACAACACCAGTGGCATAGATGACATGGTGGAGACACGTCTGGAGGTTTACCATACTAACGATAGGACTTCCGAATCTGTTAAGTCTTTTAGGGGAATTCCCTCTAGCCGGAGTCCCTCAAGAATCAAGGATAGCGGCATTATCCATACGATGTCTCACCGTAGTTGCCAACCTGGGCCTGACGAACCTGGGAAGCTAGTTGCGACTCTATTCTACAACTCACGAAACCCGAGGCACCCTCATATACACCCCGACTCAATACACAGTGGAGATCCAGACCAATTACCTCCTCAGCCACTTCTATTGGCAGGAGCAGCGCCAACTATCGACATGGCGAATTACCCCCTGGAACCGCCTCCACCAGAGCCGGAGCCTCTTGATCATCTCTATGGTCCATACATCTCCCAGATCTGCCTTGCACATTTCCTCCAAATCCTCAATGAACTCCAGAATCCCTATCAGCGGATAACTTCGTCACACAGGTGCCTTGACTCCCAAGTCCATCCGCGTGTCATGGAAATCACCTTTTCTCCCCCCCCAAACCCCGACTATATTTCCTTTGATGAGCTTAGGAGACATGAGAGCATATGGCGATTTGAACGGGAGTGGAATGTTGAGGTCGTGCTACAGAAAGAAGAGATTTGGCGGAAACATAAGAGACTAGCTGTATTTGATATGGACAGTACGTTGATACAACAGGAGGTTGTTGATGAGATCGCGAGGGTGGTTGGGGTTGAGAAGGAAGTTTCGGTAGGACAGCATCTTCCCCATGCAGACCTACATTTGCATTACCTTAGCGGTACTAATTCACATGCCTCAGGCAATCACGGCACGTG
The DNA here is from genome assembly GCA_020080175.1 of Glutinoglossum americanum. NCBI lineage: Eukaryota > Fungi > Ascomycota > Geoglossomycetes > Geoglossales > Geoglossaceae > Glutinoglossum > Glutinoglossum americanum. Next base: position 69,612 of record JAGHQL010000027.1, on the reverse strand, counting down.
CCATGAATGGCGAGCTGGACTTCGGTTCCTCACTTCGGGCCCGGGTCACCCTCCTTAAGGGTGTTCCGGCCGACGTGTTTGAGAGACTCAAGTCTGTCGTCACTGTCACCCCTGGAGCTCGTGAGGTCTGCAAATCCCTCAAGCGTTTAGGGTATAAACTTGCGGTGCTTAGTGGGGGTTTCACCCCTCTGGCGCAATGGCTGGCCGATGACCTCGGCATCAACTATGTTTTTGCAAACAATGTATGCTTCTCCTGGGGTTTGCTTGCTTCCAATGGCTGGTATCATTGCCTTTCCGATCCTCTTACTCTCACGTCCCTATCGTCGGAACATTGGGCAGAGCACACTGATGTTCTTCCTTTAGCTTGTCGTTAGCGAGGATGGCAAAACCCTGACAGGTGAACTCACTGGTCCGGTCGTCGATAAAGAACGTAAGGCCTTCCTCTTGGAAGAAATTGCCGGAAAAGAAAACATCCCATTGAAGCAGGTCCTTGCTGTCGGGGACGGCGCCAACGATCTCCTCATGTTGGACAAGGCGGGGTTAGGTATTGCATTCAATGCGAAGCCAATTGTGCAGTTAGAGGTATGGTCCACGCTCATGGCTACTTCTATAATGAATTCACGTGCACTCTATCCTCTTCGTTATCTATTGGTTAATAACCCTCCCGTGAAGGCGCCCTCGAGGTTGAATTCAGAGAGTCTAGCAGACATCCTATACGTGCTTGGCTTCACCAAGGACGAACAGGAAGCTCTGTTAGAGGAAGAGGACCAGGCATAGACGAGCTCGCACGTGGGAATATTTAGATGCTTTATCGCCGTGAGAGTACATTCTTTTATCTTAGGCGCCTCCTCTCGATGACACGATGGGGTTTACTAGTAACATCGTCGGTATATGCGAGAAAGCAACACAGCGCACAGACATATCTGTCCGCTGAAGGTGTTAATTGGATCTTATTCTGTGCTTGTACCTCCCTCCCATCATATTCGACAGTCTCGCGTAGAAAGGAAGTATACATCGGAGAAGACGCTGATTCCCCATCGAAACCAAGATTTATTGCTGCCTGTAAGAGGGCCTCCGGTTCCATGACCAGTAAAGTGAATGCACCCCATGAGGGTTAGGAATCTTTATATTACAGTAGACTAGGAAGATCAACATATACAGAACAGGTAATCTCGACTGAATTCGGTGGACAATCTCTTCTCTTCTCCTTCCCTTTCCTGAAGAGTGTAATTGCTGCATATGTGGACTTGGTATTTGGTGTTCCAGGGGAGCCCCTTTTCTCACCTGGCTTCTCACTCGCCAGTCTCCTCCTTTCCAACGGTGTCGTTTAGATTTTCGACCTTTGGAGAGTTTTCGACCGCTGCAAGGATCGAAGAATGCTCCGCAAGATGCTTCTCCAAACTCCCGAAAAGGTCGATGTCTCCATCAGGGAAATGCACCTCCTCACTTGCTTCTATTGTTTCAGTCGCAGTAACAGTCGCAGCAGTATCAGCGGGTAAAGCAGGGACATCCACTGGCGGTATCGCTTCCTTTCCAGTTTCGTCCGGTTCTTCACCCTGAGGTAGAGGTGCTGGATCTTTTAGTACCTGGTCTTCTTGCGGTGGGCCTTCATGTAGTGGGTCTTTCTGAGGCGGGTTTTCTTGTGGTAGGTCTTCTTGAGGTTGAACCACCTGTAATAGGTCTTCCCGTGGCGGGTCTTCTTTTGGCGGGTTTTCCTGTGGCGGGTCTTCCGGTAGCGGGTCTTCCGGCAGCGGGTCTGTTGGTGGCGGGTCTTCCTGTAGCAAGTCTACTAGTACCAGGTCTTCCGGGGTTAGCTCGTCCTGTGTCATGCCTTCTTGCGCTGGAGTTGATATGCGATTTTCGATCAGCGCAGCTACATCCCCGCCCGTGGGGATAAAGTCTGGCGCCCCGCCCTCCTCGTTCTTAGCGGGCGGGTCACTTCTCTGGGCCAGCGGTAAGTCCGGTGAACTAGAGGCGCTTCGTTGTACGGGGTTCGCAGCGGGCACTTGAACGTCTGGCCGTGGAGGAAGAGGATGGACAAAATTAGGGAGTGTTGGCTGAGGTAGTGCAGCGGATGGCTTAGGGTGGTTTAGAGGATCGGTACTAACGGAAGTGGTTACATCTTCGGGGGTTGGAGATGGTGTAAGTTCCCCTTCTTCACGGTCATCATCGTCACCTTCATCCCCCTCTTCGCCGTCATCATTGTCATCTTCTTCTTCGTCCCCGTCCCGAAGGTTGGAATCATCTATCATCTCCGTGTCACCGTCATCATTCCTAAAGCCTCCTTCAATCCTAGCTCTAGGTAGGGCATTGCCTTCTGGCGGCTGTCCATTTTCAATCAAAGAACCGTTTGCGGCGATTGGTGCTATCCCTCGAGCATCTGTCCCTTCTACACCCTCAGCACCAGGAACAAATTGCACCTTTTTCTTTCGCCCTCTCCCCGGACCTCTTGGCTTCCTTCTCGGGGGGGGAGGCCTGCGTCGCGGAGGAGTGGGCTGTGCGGTTTCCGTAGATACCACAACTCCATCCGAGTTCACAACTCCCACGCCCTCCACAACTCTGCCGGACACGACTGGATCCGCCATGGGGACTTCCGCAATGACTTCACCTTCTACCTTTTGACCTTCGGTCATGACAATCTCCTCTACATATGCATTTCCTTCTGTATCAGTCCTTCGAATTTTAGCCTTCTTCATCACTCCAGCCCCGGCCCCTGCCCCACCGTTTGGGGCTTTAAGTTCCAAACCCTTCCTCTTTTTCGCCAAATACTCCCGTTCAGGGCGTTCTAAATGCCTTGGCACCGCACTCCACCGACCAGCGATGAAGCCTCGCTCCTCTTCATCCTCTTCGTCATCGCCCTCCTTGACTACTGCCTCTTCCTCGACTGGAAGGGTTTTGTTGATCGTGCCTGCTCTAGCAGCTTGTAAAAGTGCGCGGCTCATTGGCGAAAGGAGATTTGCTTCCTTTGGGAGCGGTAATTCCGGTTGGAGGAGGCGACTTGAACTTTCTGGTTTGGGGGGCACACCAACTTGTACGGTGGTGCGGCGCCAATGGCGGACGGGAAGACCTTCAAAGATGTCGTGGTCGACGTATCCTCGTGCGCCTGAGCGACGAGATTGCCCGTTGGGCCGGTACTGAATTCATGGGAGTATTTTAGAGCACGTCACGTAGCAACACGCACTTGAACAGCGGATGGGGCTGTGCGGGGGAAGATGAAGAGAAGAGTTAAAAGAAAGAAGCATACAGGGGCCATTCTAATCGCTGTAGACTACCGGTCGGCCCGATCGTATGGCGCAATAAAAGGAAGGAAGTGAGGAGGTGGTTGAAATGAGAACCGAACAGAAGTAGAGATTGAGTGGGTGAAAACACAAGGACACGACTGAATCTTGAATTAGGGGAGTAGATGAGGCTAACTCACGAACGATACTCGAGCAGGCATAGCGCGACCCTTAGAATAGCACCAGACGGCAATCCGCCCGATGTGAAATGGCGAGCACAGCGATGACGGCGGTGATCACCAACAGAGCCCTAGTGGCCCCAGGGGGAGATTTGAGGCGGAAAAGGGCACTCTCTTCGCGATGTAGATGGCTTATGTAGAACTGAAGTTCTGTGAGGCCTTGCTTGATCTAACACGCCGGCGGATCGCTTGCCTGTAGAGCCGCAACTACACGAAAACATCGCTGACTAATATACCCATACGGGCCTCTCGGGGAACGATAAAAGCGGGATGGTTGGACAGCAAGAGGAGCTGCTAGATGCTGAGTGGTAATATATACATGTATGATACAATATTCTAGCCCTTCAACCCACATAACCGCTATGCGTGTCCCCAGTTCAGGTAGTCATATAACCCCGCAGTACCCTAACACCTCCTCGACAGCTAGATCTATCAATCCCATCTATAGGACATTAGCGGCGATAAGCTTTGGAACAAGTAATAGCGCTCAGTAACCCATCGTACCCTCAGGCTAGCTATACAAGTTGCCAAGGGTAGGGGGAAACATACCCCGTGTCTTTCTGCCCTGCGATTTCCAGATCTCTCGATTGCTTTCCCTACCGAATACCAGGTATCAGATAATTTTCCGCGGGTTTAGAGACTCGGAAGTGTAAAGATGGTTGGACATACCGATGCCTGGCCCTCTACCACTAACCTATCGAGCTGGAAGAATTGACTAACAGCCGTCTGCCTCTGGTATAGGAAGGCTCCCGAATTAGTTAAATTTGCAAAATAGAAATTTTCTCAGAATTCCGAGGCGTGCCCCATAGACATCCTCCCTTCAATTCTGAGATTTCCCAGAACCTAAGAAGTATACCTACCCTCAGCATCTGTAATTCCTTCAATCCCCTCTGTATTAACTCCTGTATCCTCCTCAGATCTGTCTCTGCTCTGTGCTCCCGGAACGCATCTCTCGACCTCCGTTTAGCATATTCTCTGAAATTATATGCTGTAAACTGACGCGATTGGCGGAGAAGAGATCGATACTATTTTTCCAGCAAGTCAGCCTTGGGATTCACAACAAAATGCCACGGCAATATGAACTCGAACAAAACTCCTGCGCCTACCAACGACCTGACTTGAAATGCAGTATCAACCTTCGGTATTGACGCGAGAGACATTGCTCTAACTAAACTATGGCCCTTTCTGCACTCTGCGATATGGTCGCAGGGGAACTACCTCAAAATTTTCTTTGACGTTGAGGGTGGGAGCTGTGCTTTGGTACCTAGTGGTTCTCAAAGCAAACTTCCAACTTTCTCAATGTGCCAAGCTTCAAATCTATTTTTCGGAAGTTACCGAGGCTCTAGCCAGTAGAAGGACCTCGTATGCACATTCATCGATTTATGTGCAAGTACTCCATATCACTCTTCACACCACAGTGCTTCCTCGCTCTGTAAATTCTTTGGGAACCATTTTCGATTCGTAAGCCTGACGGGATATCTGGATAGCCTGCTCTGGCGCTGCAAGTTACACGTCGCAGAGAGAGACCGGGTCACAAAGATACCGCGGTTATTACCCCTTTGAATCTGGTCTTTGTTTGGGAATGAGGGTAAAAGCTTCAAGGTCTGCTCGTTACTGTGCTTCAACTGTTCACAATGCCCCGCTGCTCCGTCGTCCTTTAAAGCCCGCCAGACTCGCCCTTAATGCTTGATTACCAAGGATACAAGGGCACGCCGGATGGCGTGCTCGCACTTACGGAGGGAATCCATACTCTCAAAACAACCGGACTTCCCTCTGACATTCTTCGTCTCTGCTCTGTGTAGCGATCAACGACGACAATCCCAAGTCTTTGAGTCGGTTTGCTTTACCTATCGATTTTCTACTTTGCTTAATTCCCATTGCCCATAACACGATCTCCAGGACAAACAATCATGGCAAACAAACCTCATGGCGGTGAACTTAAAGATCTACTCGCTCGGGATGCCGTACTTCACGGCCAATTGGCTGCAGAGGCGGAGAAGTTGCCAGCAATTGTGTTGACGGAAAGGCAATTATGCGACCTTGAACTGATCCTGAGTGGAGGGTTCTCGCCACTTGAAGGTTTGTTCCTATTTTTCCTTTATATTTCTCCGAGTGTGTTTGTTGTGTTTGGCGGGACGATCGGACTGGACTAAGCGTATGCTGATATGTTCCTTTAGGTTTCATGGGCGAGAAAGACTATAACGGGTACTATTTTACTGGCCGGGCGTATGGCAATTCCATTCTAATGATATAATAGGGTGGTGACGGATCTACGCCTAGCCGACGGAAACCTCTTTTCCATACCAATAACCCTCGATGTCTCGCAGGCGCAGGTCGACTTGTCGGGCATAAAGCCTGGTGCTCGGATAACTCTTCGTGACTTCAGGGATGATCGCAATTTGGCGATTATCTCCGTCGAGGATGTGTACAAGCCAGATAAGTCAGTCTTTGGTTGTCGTGAAGGAGACATCCTCACCGACTGATGCTGCGAAAATAGGCAGAAGGAAGCGAAAGAAGTTTTCGGTGGAGACGAGGAGCACCCCGCAATTAAATATCTCCTCAACACTGCAAAGGAATTTTATGTTGGGGGAAAGGTGGAAGCTGTCAATAGGCTGAATCACTACGACTATGTGGAACTGAGGTGTATGTTAGCCTCTCATTAGAGAATCAGCAGCCAGCGTGTCGCCTAACCTGTTGGTAGATACTCCTGCAGAGCTCCGTACACACTTCGATAAGCTGGGATGGTCAAGAGTTGTAGCTTTCCAGACGAGGTGAGCGCCAACCCCCGAGGGCAAAATCGGACCCAGCTAACCTATGAATAAGGAACCCTATGCACCGCGCACACAGGGAATTAACTGTCCGCGCTGCTCGTGCTCGCCAGGCAAATGTCCTTATACATCCGGTAGTTGGTCTAACCAAACCTGGAGACATTGACCATTTCACCCGTGTTCGCGTCTACCAGGCTTTGTTGCCACGCTACCCGAATGGTATGGCAGTCCTTGGTCTCCTTCCCCTCGCCATGCGAATGGGGGGGCCAAGGGAAGCTATTTGGCACGCAATTATCCGAAAGAATCATGGAGCAACTCATTTCATTGTTGGGCGAGACCATGCGGGACCCGGGAAGAACTCAAAAGGGGTAGAATTTTATGGCCCTTACGATGCTCAGCATGCCGTGGAGAAGTACAGAGACGAGCTGGGAATTGAGGTTGTGCCATTCCAGCAAATGACGTATCTTCCTGATACGGATGAATACCGTCCAAAGGATGAAGTTCCTGCCGGTATTAAGACTTTAGATATTAGTGGAACAGGTATGAGGCTCCTTGTTTAGCCAATTTGCATATCTCACTTTTTTCTCCCTACTGCGTATTATTATATCCTTGTCCTCTGGCGGCTATACAACTCTTTTACCATATTTAACTATTGGACGTATAGAGCTCCGCCGTCGTCTCCGTACCGGAGGTGAAATCCCTGAGTGGTTCTCCTATCCTGAAGTCGTCAGCGTCCTCCGCCAATCTCACCCGCCGCGCTATAAGCAAGGTTTTACTGTGTTCTTGACTGGCTATACCAACTCTGGCAAGGACGCCATCGCCCGTGCCCTCCAGGTGACGCTGAATCAGCAAGGAGGTCGATCTGTCTCGCTTCTGCTGGGCGAAACTGTCCGTGCCGAGCTCTCCTCCGAACTTGGCTTCTCGCGCGTGGATCGCCACCGCAACATCCAGCGCATCGCCTTTGTGGCCGCTGAACTCACCCGGGCTGGTGCTGCCGTCATCGCGGCTCCTATAGCTCCTTTCGAGCACAGCAGACAGACTGCCCGCGACACGATTTCTCAATATGGCAGCTTCTATCTCGTGCATGTCGCCACGCCTCTTGCCTACTGTGAGGCCACCGATAAGCGCGGGGTGTACTCGAGAGCTCGTCGGGGAGAGATTAAGGGGTTTACAGGCGTGGATGACCCATACGAAAATCCACCGAAAGCAGATTTGGTCGTTGATTTCGAACAGCAGAGCGTGAGGAACATCGTACACCAGATTGTGCTATTGCTAGAAAGCGAGGGCTTGCTAGATAGGTTTTAGGACTAGGCCATGGCCGCTTTTTGCTCTTTTCTTCTAGCTGGATTTCACCATCAAGAATGACTTAGCACATATGCCTTAGAATTAGACCTTGGAAAGCCTAGAAAGTCATTTTGTCTTCTGATAACGTCTCCGTAAATACCCTGAAGGAACAAGTGCATGGCTGTGAACCAGATAGCAAAAACGTGGTCGTCCCATGTGATCGTTACAGTTGAACATCTCCCATTCTGCATTAAAGATGCTCTTCGTATGACTCAGACCAATACCTTCGTAAACTGACGGGGTAATATGTACTGAGGAACGAGCCAGCAACAACGTATAGGCGCTCACTAGGGTGCAGAGACACGGGAGTAAAAGTCGGTGACAAGGACAAGATCTATAATCTCATTGAGGTCATCGTATTAGAATAAACGGATATCGCACGGCCGCGTCTGGTGATATCCACACTCCAAAAACCCCTAGACGGAGTAACCTAAATTCTACTCCCTCCTTTATCTTTCATTCAACTTTACCATCTCCTACTTCCCTTTCCCCCGAGTACCCGCCATGACCTTCGCCTTTGACCCTCTGGCGCTCCTTACCACGCCACGCTTCACCCTAATCACGGCGGTCTTAACGTCCGACTGCTTGCCCGCCACCTTCACGGCCCGGGATAATTCCACGGCCTTGAACGTCTTTACTTTCTTGCGCGGTGAAGAGCGGACGGAGATTGTGGATTCATCAACGTAGCTGCGGGTCTTCACGGACCTCGAGACACGCTTAAGGACAGTCTTTTGCTTAGACTGCAGCTTAGCAGATCGAGTGCCAGATACGATAGAGGGTGTGGATGCTCTCCTCGTAACTCTGTAGGTGATTTGCCGTTTCCCTTGACTGGACAGATTGCTAGGAGCATTGCGCCCCTTATTACCCTGTACTGTAGTCTTTAAGGTAGTCTTGGCTCGTGTAGTAAGAGACTTCGTAGACCTAGGGGCAGCTAGCTTGCGCTTCTTTGTGCGGCTCGAGCTAGAAGAGGCACCCTTTCCATCACCGAGAAACTGTTTGAGCTTCCTCTTTGCATGCCTAACTAAAGGTTTAACGATCTCTTTCTTCTGTTCTTTGGTAGGCGGCTGTTTGGGGCCAAGGACGCCCCGGCAATTGACTGATGCGCAGCGGCATTCCTGAACGTTCTTGATTGAAAATGGGCTATGTCAAAGTTAACTATTGGGGTCTTGGAACGGTGCGATGTTTGGAGGATTTAGTAAATTCGCAATTTGAGATATCTGAACTTACTCAAAGTTGTAATCATAACAGAGCTCTTCACCCGTCATAACGCCATTCTCACCAGCAAAAAGGGCCATGCGTGGCTTCCCCGATACCGTCCATTTGACCATTTTGCAATTTGGCTCGCATGAGTGGTTCACGAATCTCGCAATGGAACCTCTGGTTGCATCAATGATCATGTTCTGATCGAACACCATCAGGTAGAAGCACTGTGATAACTCCGGGTAAGTTTATGCCGGCCGATGCAGATCTATTGGGTCATACTTCTTTCTTCTTGTATTCCTTTTTCATTCTCCTCTCACACTCATCCTGCGTTATGATCTCCCCGGCATATTCGAGAATAATCTGATTTGGCTCAAATGTGCGGTTGGCGCGAACGCCATACCCCCGGTCTTCGGTCTTGAAAACTTCGACGCCAATGTTATACTTTCCTCCAAGTTTGCACCGTTCTTTTAAGTCTCTGAAACTTCGATTGGTACAACGCTCAGGACCCACGGCACAGTTGTTTTCGTCGCATTCATAGAACATATGCCTATTCTGACAGTCCTCGTCACAGCCGCGTTCTGGCGTGCAAACACATTTGGACACCTCGTTGATCTTATTCTTCTTCCAGATCTCTGCTGCTTCCCCAATGAAAACATCTAAGGTTTGGACTCTATCAGCATTCGCCGCAGCAGGGATGGGGATGCGAGCCTGCGACATACTTTTTGCTACTTTTCTCCACTCCTCTGGTTTTGGCTGCCTCGTTGGAAGCGGCGAAAATACGTCAAACGGGAGCTTAAAGTCTCGGTCATCCTCCAGGAGTCTCCGCTCTCCAAACGTAGGCAATGGTAAGAAAGGCTTCTTTTCCCTAGACCCCCTCCTCGAGATTGCCTTGGACTTTTTCTTCCTCTCTGTCAAGTGTGCCTTGGATTCCAGGCCCTGGTCAACGTACAGCCCGTGTGATAGCCACAGCTTCCTCCTTGGTCGTGGCGGAAGCACAGGGTTCGTCTCTCTCGCGGGCGATTTGTCCCTTGCAGTTGAGGCTTCAGAAAATCTTGCTTTTTTCTTTAATGGCTCCCCCATTTGTTCAGTGCTCTGCTTCTCTATTCCCTGTAGACCTAGGCTACTGCCTCTCAAACCTTCAAGTACATTCCTTGCGCCCTTTGATCCTTCCTGCGGCCGCTTCCCCAGCACGTCAACCATCGAAGTTGCACCCGATCCGACACCCGCAAATGCACCCTTCGCTTTAGCTACAAGTTCAAGGCGAGTCGACCTTCGTCTTTTTACTGTGTCTGGGCCACCTGCTGCGTCTGTTTCTGCCTGGCCAGGTGTGGGTGACGAACATTCCCCATCACTGGCCCTCCATTCAAGATCTGAGACTTGAATACTCTCCCCGAGCAGTCCGCCGTCCATACCAACACTTGTAACAAGTGCCTTCCCACTCACCATCCTACCGCTCTCCTTATCCATACTTTTCCTCTTGGCGGTGCCGGACAATACGTTTTCATTATAGCTTGCTAGAAGGCTCTTGCGCACGCGTTTGACGCGATTGTTTTGGTCTCCGCTGAGCGCTGCGTTTGCTCCAGCTTCTGCTGCAGCTCTAAAGACATCCTCGTTGTTCATAGGGGTAGATACACTTGAGGAGTCGGTATTACTTGTTGCAGGGGTGCTGGAAATGGAGATGGAGGAATCGGAACGCGCAATTATAGTCGAAGACAAAGATGGTGAACGGGCTGAGAGCGAAGGGACCACTGGGGGCTCCATTGCGAGAACGCGCTATTGCGACAGTGGCAAGCGGCTGAATGCGGGAGGAAGGAGATACTCGCTATGCGATGATGTACGGGAAAGCTGTTGACGTGAGAAGAATTAGGACCAATGCTAAACAAATGGAATGATTCAAAAGAGAGCACCGGCCAAGGTCCAGTAAGAGTGAAATTAATTTGGGTTATGCTTGCATTGCTGTGCTTACACGGGAGTTGACATGAACGTGGGCCCGGGAGGAGATTGTCTGATGTGGTGGTTCGCGAAGCGGAGAGCAAAACAAACCCACCAGCCAATCAGCATTGATTTCATGGTCAACCAGCAAAGCACAATGTAAAAACCTCAGTTGCTTGTGAAACTTAGGTATGTAACGTGATGATTAATAATATATTAACTGTGGTATGTATTGGCGCCCATGGCAGCCCGTGCTGTTGTGACATGTGCTCTATAATGCTCGTGCGCCTCTCCAAAACCCCCAGAATGAAGTATAATATCATACACGGGCATCAAAAGTGCCCGTAAAAGGTAAAGAGTCGTTCCCAAACCCGCTTGCCATATCAAGATATCAAAGTATAAGGAGAGGGAGCCAGAAACAAAGAAAAATGCTCCACACAAGATAACGCTGTTATGCTTTTTATTAAAGCAGGGCGAGGATCGCCTTGCGAAACAGCCTTTTGCTACCCATACCTTTCACGAACTAATCCGCTAACCAGAATTTTTACGTTCAGTTGGGGGCAACATGTCTTTCTGGCTCCCATTCGCTTTCCCGCTCTGAGAAGATTTTTGGGGGCCCTCCTTTGTCGTACCTAGGGTCCCCAATTCCATGTCACCACTCTGCTGCTCAACTGTAGTCTGGTCACCCGATATGGCTGAATTGCGGCCGAACCTCTGGTCCCCTTCTTCATATCGCTTCTTGAAGTGCAAATATGTTGGCGGCCGAGGCCGGCATAGTACAACCACCCAGTTTTTTATGGCGTTCCCTTGCGTAAACGGCCGATGGCGGTCCATCTTCATAAACTTTTGAGAATTGAGGTACTCTCTCGTTGTCTCTCCCCTCCCCATCAAAAATAAGTGATACCCGTAAAGCGCCGTTGGGTATGGAGCCGCAATAACCCCATAAATCGCCATGGCAAAAGGGATCCGTAATTGATCGATAGCCTCGCCGAAAGGAATCTGTCTCTTCGATCTATATAAAAGGACGTGTGTTATGCTAGCACCGCAGAGGAAGAGCCCAATGAGCATGCCTGAAGTCACGAATGTGAAAAAATATCGATAATTTCTTCTTCCAACGCAGTTATTGAGCCAAACACAGTGGTGATCTTGCGTCTCCACACAATTGTCGCATACTCTGCAATGGTGGCCTCGTGGAGGGCGCCAGATATTGCATGTTTTGCAGTATTTCGTTGGTACCTCCATAGCAGCACGACTTGGAATAGCAGATTTTATTATTGTCCATTCAATAGTTGGAGGCCCAAGAGTAAGTGGATCATCGGCATCGTCCGGTGGTGGAAGGGGATGTTGGTTTCTTGGCAGTATCTATGTCATACAAGTCAACCATTGGCTCGGGACACAGGGCGAGGAAATCTTACGCCTGGGTCAGATACGGAGGCGTGGATAAAAGAGGATAAACACAGTAGCCACAGATAGGCGAATGATATCGGTATCGCTGGCGAGACATTCCGCCATAGCCATGGCGCCCTATAGAGTTCAGTAACAGCCAGCGCATGAACCCAGATAATGCAGAATGTGTACGTACGAGAACGCGAAAAAGAGACCGCCGGGTACCACCACCATCAATCCGGTTAAAACATTAATGGGCCGATCCTTTGTATTCTGCCATCTACCCCCCCAGCAGAATATAGTATTTCCTTGGTGATATTCATAGTTTCTTCCTAGATTACTGTTCGCAACCTGCTGCATCGTTGAAGGTGGAGGCGACTTGGGCGAAGACGGTTGGGAGGATAGTTTCTCCCGGCCTTTGCTGTCATCGGCGATCACTGCCGACTCTCTTTTACTTGGAAGAAAGCTTGACCGGAACGATCTTGGCGACTTTTGTGGAGCCCCAGCAGTGCCTGTACCGCTTTTGTAGTTCATCCCCAGGTCTAGCGTCAATCCTTGATTTGCAGAGCGGTTTTGCAGCGGCCTCATACTTTCACTGAGACTTCGTACCGTCGCGTTACCCGTTGGGCTGGTATTCGCGGTGCCGCGATCCGGGCCCTCCCGTTCTGTGGCTTCTGTACCCCTCGACGGTGGCGGCTGTAGATCGACGTCTTGGTGGATCACAAGGCTGTGGCGCATAGTGATATTCGAATTCAGGCTTTGCCTATTCCCATTGCTCGCGCCATCGCTAGTCCCATCCTCGCTCACCGTTGCCTGGCCAGTCACAGGACGTCCCCGTTGCGCCTGCAATCTCTGCGAGCTCATAGGCCGAAAGAAGGCGTGAGATGTTAAGGAAGGAACATGAGTTCGACTCGTGGCGGTAGGGGGCCTAGCAGACCATGCGCCAGTCGATGCACCACTACCACCGCCAGCACCTACGCTGGTTCCGGTCGATAAGTGGCCATGGCGGGTGGGGGGGGGTTGCGACCACGTTCCCCTCTGAGATGACATTCCTGTAGCTGCTGAGGAGGGACGCGTAGAGTTCGCTACAGGGTCGACCACGGAAACTCTTGTATCAGGGACCCCAGTAGTTCGATGGCTCGGACTATCCGATGCATACTCATCACCATACTCGGATACTATATCGGTCATTCGCGAGGAAACGGCGCTCGAAGGTCTACCAGCATACTGCAAATCGGGGTTGAGTGGCCTTGGGAAGGAACTTTCCGCGACAGAGGAAGGGCGTTGAGGGCTTCCTGGAGGAGTCATATTGATTCGACACAATAAATTGAGCGAAAAACGAAAGCGTAGTGGGCGGAAGTCTATCGCAACATAAGGACCAGAGATGTCCAGCGGTAGGTCATGGACAGAGTGCAACCAGCCGCGACAGTTTAAAGAAGACGAAGCGGTTTACAAACGGCAAAGAAAAAAAAAGGAACGTATTATAGATATGAACTTTTAAAAGGAGCAAAAACGCGAAGGGGGGGGAGTTTGAGCGGTTCGAAAAACCAGAGTGTTGGCCAAGGGGGAGATCCCGTCAGCAAATTCGGCATTCTCGCTAGTCCTCTATAGGTGTGCGACGAAAGAAAGAACTGGTTCCCTTGCGATAATTACCTACTCAATTTACATTTATCTACACAGAGCTCAATAGCGATGGATTGCGAGTTACATGAGGTAAATTGACAGTCTGAAAGAGAACCGTCCTATATCTGGCTGTTATACTCGGGTCGATAGAGAATATAAGTCACGTGATGTGCACAAACCTCACATCGTTCTCCGTACCACCTTTAAAACGGCACTTTATCCGCTCGCATCGATTCGCATCAATTCGCATCAATTGCCCAACAGAACGTACACAATCGCTCGAAATGTCGACAATAGCATCCAAGGCTGTCAAAGGCGCTAGCGGGACTCTCTCGAGGGGTGCGAAGAGAGATCCAGAACTCTATGTATGTTCACGTTCAGCCTCGGACCAATCAGAACATATCGTAACTGATCCCCCAGATCCTCCTGGGAGTCATGTCTTCTGCGTTTGGGCTAGCCGGCTATTACTTTGGTGGGGAATTGCCTGCTCCTACCTACGCTTGCTATGAGATTGACGGCCCCCTTTAGGTAGGAAACCCACGTCGGGAAACTCGGAGTCCACGGTCGCCATAGCACCAAATTCAAAGCCATGGGAAACTGAGAACTCGAAGAATGCTCCTAAGGATGCTCCGAGTGCATTGAATGTGGTTGTCGTACCAAGCGTCAATTTGCCGAAGGTGAGTTTAAATACTTCTCCGGATGCGTGCGGAAAGTGCCTACCTGTAATTCGCCGGAACGCTCCTTTGGTAGATGGGCATCTTGGATGAGCTGGATAAGGGGACATATCATTCTGGGTCTGCATGCCAGCTTGCTAACTACTATATCGCCCGAGTTCAGGAGCTACACGATAAGTACAATAAATGGGGCAAAGATGACTACTAAAGTGCTCGTATCCATATGGAGATGCTTTCTCACGGCTGATCGGGGGTTGGGAGGATAGACCCGATAGTCGCCTATTGTAGTGGTCGATTTTGTTTCCCCGCTGTAGTATAAGATATCGTCGACCGTGTATGTATGTTCTTGTCCAAAAATGTCCCTACTATGCCCACAAGACCACTCTCAGATACACACAATACTCGATAAATTCGGGAAGTGGTAGTCTCCCCATCCCATACCTCGGCTCCGGAGACCGCTATCTAGTTTTGGAGGAGACTAGAGCCTAAATGTTTTTACGAGGCACTGGATCGAACCGCCTAATCAGGCTAGCGCAAGACTGTTGGGATATGATTCTCATTACCGAAAATTGAGGCCCAACTCCTCTCACAGCTCAGCTTCGTATCCCGAAACAACGACGACGGCCACATTGGCTACAATCAGTCATGGAGCTCCCCATATCTGCCTAGAGGCCGCTGACTCAAACAGCACTTTCGGAGTTTCGATTTGGCAGCGTATATGCTGAACCGCTGATCTTGCTGATCGCCAATAATTAGCACACGATCACTACCATATCCGTTTGTTTACCCCTTTGGTACATAGCTCGGGCTGCGTCCTCGCCCAACTCTACAGTAAATCCACACCCTACATGAACGCCGAAAGTTCTACCCGCAACAAAAACCACATCCACCATCCAATTTTCCGCAACAGTCGGCACCAACCAAACCAACAAACATGACCTCCTCAGCCCCACCCACCCCACCACAACCCCTCAGAATCCTCATGCTCCACGGCTTCACCCAATCAGGCCCCCTCTTCCGCGCAAAAACCCGCTTCCTCGAATCCGCCCTCAAGAAAGCCTTCCCAGGCGGCGTCGAGCTCGCGTACCCCACCGGCCCGCTCCGCCTCAAAATCTCCGACATCCCCGGCGTGCGCTCTAAGCCGGACAACGGCGATAGCTACGGCGGTGAGGACGACGACACCGACGCGTGGTCGTGGGTGCGCAAAGACCCCCAGACGGGCACCTGGGCCGACGTCGAAGCTTCCTTCGACTACCTCGCTGAGGTGTTGAGGACTCAGGGCCCGTTTGATGGCGTCATTGGCTTTTCGCAGGGCGCTGCCTTCGCCGCGATGCTTGCTTCGCTGCTGGAGGGGCCGGTGCGGGTATCGTCGTTTGCGGAACACCAGCCTCGCGGGGGCGTTGCGTTCCCCGAGTCGGTCCGATCGCTCCAGCAGCCCAGGTTCAAGTTCGCAGTGGTGTATAGCGGGTTTCTCTGCCCAGGCGAGCGTTATGTGGCGTTCTACGAACCGAAGATCGAAACGCCCATGCTCCATTTCATTGGGAGTCTAGATGGGGTAGTGGATGAGGCTAGTAGTCTGCGTTTATCCAGGGCTTGTGTGGGAGGCGAGGCCCGAGTAGTGTACCATCCCGGGGCACATTTTGTTCCAGGAGCGAAGCCCTTTGTTAGGGCGCTAGTGGGGTTCTTAAGGGAAGCGCTGCAGGGGCAGGACGAGGGGAGCGTGCGTGCAAAGGTAAATAGGGGGGCCCTGGGAGGGCCAAATCTATGATGGCTAATAGTTGGATTAGTAGTTGAGCGGGGCAGGGGTCTCACTAATCGGCGTCATGGGAATAGATATGCTTAGATATACATGGGTTATTATTAGATAATAGATACACAGACGGACGATGCTCAACTTGGAAACCGTGGTAACACGTCGACAGGAAGGATCCGGAGTCAGGTGGTGGTCAATTATCTGCGCGGAGAGACGCCGGGGCCCTTTTCGCTAGACTCCGTGTTCACCCTCGTACAGGCGGAGGGGATTTATCGAGAGAAAAGCCGTTAGAATATGCCATGCGGCAGTAGTGTTTCGTCCCCACTCGTCACTGCACTGGTGACCACGGCATAGGAATCAAAATCCTGCTCCTCATGGTCTGGATCAGAGGCACAGTCTTGTGGACCGTGTCTCCCCACCCTTCAACGCTCCAACTCCTCTCTCTCCTTAGCTTGCGCTCTTCTAGATCTGCAAACTGCCAGAGGTGGTGAACGGTGTTGAGCTCTCCAATCTGCACAAACCATGCCCCCACTCCCTCCATGACTTCGCGACGTGCTTTGAGACCGCGACGCCAGTGAGTCTCCCACTCAAGCAGGTTTCCAGGGTGCAAGGTGTAGGATCGGAGTTCAAAAAGCCCTCCAAGACTGCGGGGCGATGTGGTAGGCCAGAAGGAAAACTCTTGCATCAGGGAGGTCTTCTTAGCGGTGATGAGGGTTTTGAGCTTCTTGTCGAACGCGGGGAAATCAGGATGTTGGGAGATGTTGTGCAACGAAGAGTGGTAGCCGGTATACCGTTGATATTCCCATATGTGGACTATGGTCGAGTGGCCGCGTTAGATTGACGGCTAGCGTCATTTCGAGCATGCCTCTCCAAACTATCTGGTGAACATACCAAACGTGTCGCAGTCACCAACCTCTGTCCTCCAGCTTCCCACCAGATTAACTTTATTCTCCTCCATTCCTGCCATTCTTGGATACCAGTTGCCCACTAATTCTACATACTCATCCACTTTGTCGGGCTTGACCTCGTGGAACACGATCGAATGGACGTATTTGCCCCTCGCCAAAACCTGCGAGAAGGACAGTTCGATCTCTTTATCCATTTGCTGACCCTCTTTCGTCCCGTAGATCAGCGATGAGAATGCGCCCTTTCGTTTCGAGGGGTCTTTATCCAACGAAGCCGATGCTATAGCATTCGAGACTAGTGAGCATAATTCATATAGAGAAAAAAGAGGACGCCCGCATTGCTCGCATTTGGAGCAGTGGGAGAGCCACCTTGAGAAGATGTGGGTTTAAGAGAGAAATTGAAAGCAGCATCTGAAGACTTCGTGTAGAGACTACCTTGCTGTCCCCTCTGCCGCTGTGCAGCAGCCACCTTCGCTCGAAAGTTTTGGAGCTTGGCGTCAAAGCTCGCAGCACCATCCGGGGTGATGTCAGCGAGCGAGGGAGATCTCGATTGCGCATTCTGGAAGGCCTGCGTTGTCGTAAGAGTGCGGAGGAAAGTCGAGGGCGCAGCGAGACGGTGGGTGGGTAATAGACGTCGTGTAAGCATGGCGACGGGCAACAATTTTAGTGCGTAGCTGCGGTGGGTGGCTGGCGCGCGAGAGTGTCTACTAAAACGTGGTGGGAGACGTAAACCTGCTCGTGATCGATGGGCACTATCACAGACGAATCGCGATTAAATTGATGGTGGCGGCGCTGGTGATGGGAGATGGCGATGGCAACTGTGGTGGTGAGAGCAGCAGCGATACGCAGGATGACGGGCAGAGTGGAGATAAGAGCGGGCAGTTCACAGGAAGGTGGTGGGTGGTGGGTGGTGGGAGGTGGAGATGGGAGTTACTGCCGCCGCAGGAGAGGAAAATGTGGGGAAAAAGGCGGGAGGATCAAACTCCGTGCGGGCTCGAAACTGGGACTGGGTGAACGGGGCAAACGGGGCTTCGTCCCTGAAAGACTGGGCAAGACTCGGCAAATGCGGGGTTGCTACATACATTTGGTCCTGTGCAGGCGAGATTTATCCGAGCTCATCGTTGTGTCACGGATCAAAGGTCACTTGGCTGTTGTCTTTGTAATTCTGGCAAGCACCTCGTACCGTATAAGTACAGGCACAAGCACCTCCCGTGTTTCTGTGCTCCCACGCTCCCACGCTCCCACGCTGACGCTGAGCATCTTCAATCTCCCCCCATTTCTCTCCCCCACGCTCACAATTCATATCGCCTGAAACCATCCAAATCTCAGGCTTCAGCTTTAAATAGCCTCTGTCACCCCAAATAAAGCACCCCCACACAATGGCACACCCCCAACCTCCACTAAGTTACCGGGCTTCCGCCACGTCTATCAACCCCCAAGTCTCTTCCGCCCTGCCGTCAGAGGTTGTGGCCTGTCTCAAGAATACCCGCTTCGTACGTCCCCACTCACTCTTGTCTATAGCACCCCACGCACTCGGGATAGGAGAATTTTTCCTTTGCTCTTCCATCTATGCGTGCAATTGCCCTAACGCCCACCAGCTCCATCTTGCCACATGTGACTCCCTCTGGCCCCACGTCTCCCTCATGAACTACACGTACCTTCCGTCATCCCCTTACTCCGCTCAACCAACCATCGTCATGACCACCAACCCTGCCTCCAAAAAGACGCTCAACCTCATCAACAACCCCCGCGTCAGCTTGCTCGTGCACGACTGGGTCTCGCACCGGCCGCCGACGGCAGCCGATCCAACCGGGAGCTCTCCATCTCCCGCGTCACCGCGGGCAAACCAATCGTCCCTAGCATCGCTACTACTCAACCTGAATACATCCGCACTTTCAAGCATTTCGGCAACAATCAATGGGGTGGCACGCCTAGTCGAGCGCGGGACAGATGAGGAGGCATTCTACAAGGCAAGGCATCTGGAAAATAACACATTCGGTGGTCAGGACGAACACTTCGTCGGCGGAGAAGAGGACGGCGGAAGAGGGTGTTTCATTGAGGGAGAGGAGGTCAGAGTTGTAGTTGTCAGGGTGAGAGAAGGGAGAATTGCAGATTGGAAAGGCGGCGTAAGGGATTGGAGAATGGCGGAGCCAGATGAGCGAAACGGAGGCGTACGTCTGGAACACGGGTTTAACGGCGTCTGAGTTTTGGGTGGTTGAGACGATCTTGTCGCCAACCGTACCCTGCGGGTAATGAAAAAACCAGCCTCGTAAGCCTACCCGCTTATACGGCCAGCGCGTCCTACCAGATCACCATATGCTGATACAGGGAAAGGCCTCCTGAGCCATATATGATACATACTTTCTCCGTAAGGGATGAATTACCGCCGAAACTCCAGCCCGCAACGTAGTAAATCGTACAGCGAAGCGAGGAAAACCCCTGGCCTGTATCCCGCAGCTATTATTGCTTATACTTCTGATGAATCTGCCTAATCTGTTCCTCAACATTCACGTTCTGCATCTGCTGCAACCTTGCTGCGTCCTTGCTCTCGGGTTGGCCATCATAGCTCAAAGCTGCCTTCTTCCGCCTCGCCGCTTCTTCCTCTGAGATCGGTTGGCCTGTTACACCATCGAAGAGGTCACTGCGCTGACTAGCAAGACGTTTGAGGTTGTTCGCAACGTCCAGGGTAGAAAGGTTAGTGGTGGAGTATCGGGAGTCCGCCTTTGCACGCTGTTCCTTCCAGCGGGGATCCAGGAGTTCAACTGCGGGAGAAGGGGTAGGTGTCAGTTTCCAAATAATCTAAACAAGAGTATCATAGGAGAAAGGCAGCATACTTCGCATGTGCTCATCCAACTCGTTATACGGAATCTGCTGCTTGCAGTTCGGGCACACGCCCATCTGCACGCCTCGTCTGTTTGCTGCTTGTGCCGCAGCGCGAGGCACGTAATCACTCCTTATCTTCATAGGGCCAGCGCCGCCCTTTGCTTCTGCATGTGCTTGCTGCGCTCTAGCGCGAGCTTCAGCGCGCTCACGGATGCGGGCTTCTTCCTCATCTTCGTTGTCAGAGACACCTTGCATCTCAACATCTTGGTGTTGTTGAGTTGCCTGGGTGGACTGTTGTTGTTCGGCGGCTGGTTGGTAAGGTGGATAGTAGGTATCCTCGTACGTAGGCATAGCTTCTTCGATCCGCATATTGTGAGGTTGTAGTGACATCATGGCCTTTTGTTCGAGGGAAGCGGACTGAAGGTCTGAGAGCGTTGTAGGGGCCGAGAGATCCGTTTGTTCGTCGGCCTCAGTGAAAAGTACGGTCTCGACGACAACAAAGTCATGCCAATCGATTTGTGCGTAGATTACTTTAAAATAGATGTCAGCCGTATTCAAAAGTATCTTCAGGCTCAGGCAGGCGCGAACATTTCTCCTGCTCCTCTTCCTCCTCCTTCTTCTGTTTCTGCTCCTCCTGGTATCTGGCCCACTCTGCCCTCTGTTTTGCCCTCTCCAGAACATGAAACTTGTTTCCGACGTTCTCCTCCAGCTCCTTTATCCTTTCCCTTTCAATCTTTCCGCCGCTACCCTCCATCCCGCTAGCTCTTAAAAGCTCCGTGTATTGATCCACGAGACGACTGAAAAATTGGTACAAGCTATGGTTTGGTCGCAAGAAATCAAACTGAAAATTTCGCGTCTCCCTCTGCGAAAGGGTGGTCCTAAACTGCTGTCCGTTTTTGGCCACAAAAAGTGCCGTTAACCTAACGACATCAAGGTCTTGGGCGCTGATATTCGGCATTCGTGCAGAAAAGTGGAACTCAGGCGGCTCAGCTGGACCCTTTGGTTTCTCGGGCTCTGGTCCAGGTGCAACTTCACCAGCTCGTCCTGCTGAGACGGCCGTCCCCCTCCCTGCACGGACTTCACTAAGGCGCCAGGTGTAGAAGGGATAATAGGCGTCATTCGCGCTGAGGAACGAAAACTTAGGATTATGTTTCTCCTTCTCCCGGATCCGGTCTGTTGAAATATCAGTAATCCGACGAATAAAACTTGAACGCGAATAATGGCTACCTTCAAATACAGTGCCATTTCGTGCGACATAGCCAGCAGTCTTTTCGACGATAGCTACCGTCCACCGAGTTAGCTAGATGAAAATATAAGTTAAGATATCAAAAACATAAAAACGGCCAACCTCGTATGTCCTTTGGGGGCAGCACAACACCTGCTGGAGGCTTGTTTATCTCATCCAGTCCTGGAGGTGCTGGACTGTCGCCATTCGTGACTGTCTGCGCCATCATGAGCGCAGAACACCGACAGACTGATGATACAGAGAGTCTTGGGACTTGCAGCTATTTCGGTGCTAGGACTTGGCAGAGCCTCATCCAGGTCTGCAGCCCCTTACTCCCTACAATTCGCTAGCGACGCTTGGACAGATCGCCTCTCCTCGAAATTTATACCGATGGACCCAGCACCGACTGTTGCAGTCCCCGCAGCCCTCAATCCACCATTCTGCTCCGAGTGATTTATCTAGAGAGCGTCCTACCGTTATTTTATTTCTTTTCCCCCGCTCGCTCTTTATATATTCCCATTTCCTCGAATACATTCACTAGAGCACCTATCCAAAGCAGTTTTGTTGTGCAGCCTGATTCGCCGGTCCGGCCACATATACCACCATGGCACCCAAGGGTGGATCGCGCTCTCACCTGGGAGATAAAAGCCCTAATCAATTAGGGAGATCACCCTCACGGTCTCCTGCTCCTGTGCGGCGGAAAACTGCAGCAGGAAAGCGGAAAGACTACACCTCTGATGGAGTCACGGACAATGATGTCTTTCTCCTTCCGAGCTCAGATTACCAATTTCTAGGACTTCTTACATTGGTTGCAGCGGTGGTCCGCCTGTTTAGGATTTACCAACCTTCGAGTGTAGTCTTTGACGAAGTACAGTAAGTTTCCAATACTATCTGGTGATGCCCCACGGAAGCTAAATTTTTGTCATGGCAGCTTTGGAGGGTTCGCATCAAAATATATTAAGGGGAGGTTCTTTATGGACGTCCATCCTCCACTTGCCAAACTCCTCATCACTCTTGCCGGTTTCCTCGCTGGATTTGACGGGGAATTTGACTTCAAAGACATTGGCAAGGATTATTTAGAGCCCGGGGTTCCATATGTAGCGATGAGGTTACTGCCAGCTCTCTGCGGTATCCTTACAGTTCCAACTATGTTCCTGACCCTGAAAGCTGTCGGCTGCAAAACCACTACTGCGGTATTAGGGGCCGGACTCATAATATTTGGTACGAATTGTCCCAAACATGCAGAGTTGCTCAATGGCTAATAATTAAATTTAGAGAATGGATTATTGACACAATCCCGGCTTATACTCCTGGATTCACCCCTAATTGCATTTACCGCCATGACTGCGCTCGCTTGGACTTCCTTCACCAACCAACATGAGCAAGGTCCCAGCAAGGCTTTTTCTCCCATCTGGTGGTTCTGGCTAGCAGCGACTGGCCTAGCTCTAGGAGCTACGGTAAGCGTGAAATGGGTAGGACTCTTCACCATTGCATGGGTGGGTAGTCTGACTATTCTGCAACTGTGGGTCCTGCTTGGGGATAACAAGACTGTAACACCGGTAGGCCAACCCCAAACCGTGATTCTTGGACACGGTCTATGCTAACAACACCTCTTCTTAGCGTTTGTGGTTCAAACACTTCTTCGCTCGTGTCTTCTGTCTTATTATCATCCCTGTGACCTTCTACTTGGGGATATTCGCCATTCACTTCCTGTGTCTTGTCAACCCCGGTGATGGAGATGGATTCATGTCGTCTGAGTTTCAAGCGACCTTGAACTCAAAAGCCATGCAGGATGTGCCCGCCGATGTGGCTTTTGGCAGCCGTGTTTCAATACGTCATCATAATACCCAAGGCGGCTATCTACACTCGCACAATCACATGTATCCCGCTGGAAGCAAGCAACAGCAGATCACCTTGTATCCCCACAAAGATGAAAACAATGCGTGGCTGCTAGAGAACCAAACTCAGCCGGAGGGTCTCGATGGACCGATCACTGGGCCCAACGCGTGGGATAATGATACGCCTCCGAAATTTATCGAAGATGGCGCAATAATTAAACTGTTCCATACTATCACATCTCGACGGCTTCACTCTCACGATGTTCGGCCACCTGTCACTGAGGCGGATTGGCAACAAGAAGTTAGCGCATATGGTTATGAAGGCTTTGAGGGTGACGCTAATGACTACTTCCGCGTCGACATTATTAAATCGATGTCCCAGGGCGTAGACGCAAAAAAGCGCCTTAGGACGATCGAGACGAAGTTCAGATTAATCCACGTCATGACCCAGTGTGTACTTTTCTCGCATAAAGTTAAGCTGCCGGAATGGGGGTTTGAGCAGCAGGAGGTTACTTGCGCGAAGGGAGGGACTCTCCCAAACAGTATATGGTACATTGAAAGCAACGAACACCCAAGCCTAGGAACGGATGCCGAGAAAGTCAACTATCGGCACCCTGGGTTTTTGGGGAAATTTTGGGAACTACAAAAGGTCATGTGGAAGACCAACGCCGGCCTCGTAGAATCTCACGCATGGGACTCGCGACCACCCTCGTGGCCAATTCTCCGCCGGGGGATCAATTTCTGGGGCAAAGACCACCGCCAGATCTACCTTATTGGTAACCCTGTTATTTGGTGGTCTTCTACAGTTGCTGTTGCCATATATATCGTATTCAAGGGGTTGGCAGTTCTTCGGTGGCAACGCGGCTACAAGGACTATGAGCTGCTATCATTCAAGCGCTTCGACTACGAGATTGGAACGTCCGTCTTGGGTTGGGCCTTCCACTACTTCCCATTTTACCTCATGCAGCGTCAGCTCTTCCTTCACCACTACTTCCCAGCCCTTTACTTCGCTATCATCGCGCTCTGTCAAATCCACGATTTCGTAACCGGGCGTATCGCTGGCCTAGGCCTTCGCGATCGGCCTGCCGTCGGCAAGGTCATCGCTGTTCTATTTATGGGCTTCAGCATTTTCGTTTTCTCGCTCTATTCGCCTCTAGCTTACGGAAATCCATGGACACAGAGCGCTTGTCAAAAAGTGAAACTCTTTAGTCCCTGGGATTGGGACTGTAACACCTTCTATACTGATGTGAGTAGCCTCAACATGCCTTCGTGGCAGCCTCCAGACCGCGGTCGCGGACGGTAAATAGATAGACCACTGATGTCCTCCTGCCCACTAGCTGGCTCAATATAACTCAAATGCTGCACCTACGATCCAGACAAGCAGTCCCATCGCTCCTTCTCCTTCGCAAGAGCAAGTGATCGCCCAGGGCGACCAGGGACAAAAGCCCCTCGTCCCGGCCGGTGATGCAAATGTAACTCCCGGAGTACCACCAGATGGGGCGGGAATATCCCACACGATCCTTAGCCGCGAGGAACGTGTCGAGTATCGCGATCAGGACGGCAACCTGCTTGATGAAGCAGCCGTCAAATCACTCTCCGGAAAAGTGTCCTTCAAAACCCGTTATGAGACCCGCACCCGCCTGGTTGATCCTTTCGGTAATGAGATTAGTGATGGTGTAGATGTGGAGGTACCGGTAGCACCACCGCACCCTGATGCTGAGGGCAGGAACCCGGAGACTGCAGAAAATGAGAAGGCGGAGTCTACCGATACACCAGCGACAGCAGACGTAGCAGAGAGCGACGAGGAGAAGAGGGGAAAGGAAGGCCAGCCAAGGCCTGCGAGCGAAGGACTAGGAGCTACCGAAAAGTGATGGGCGTTATTGCTGAAGTTCGGGTTGAACTCTTCTGTGTAGGATAGCGTAGGGCTGAATAGTTTGCTTATTATCCCATTTTCGCGGTTATGAGGGGGCGGTATGAAGCTATGTCTCATATTCCGAGGCCTGCAAATTAAAAGCCATCCTAACCAAAGCTCCTTAACACAATATTCGACTTCTAAACATCCCCATATGAGTCTACTGCCGCAAAAGTGGTCAGATCTCTTATATGTAGAAGGCAGTAGAATTTAAAAATCAAAAAAGCAACAATATCGGGGCTACCGTTTAATCACAATCCTTCCGTCTACATCCTAATATAGTTTTTATTTACATTTGTTTACCAAGAGGCATTATTTCCCTATTTTGGGGGTGCGGGGAACGTATCCTAAGGCATTAAATGGCCAGGGGGAACTTACCCTTAACACATTTTTGTACATTTGTACGTATACACATAGAATCTGCGATACGCCCTCAAAAAATACTCCCATGGCATCTTCATGCGCATGACGAACAAATCAAGAAACACGGACTGCTGAGACGACAAGCGACGACAGAGCAGCCATGTTAAAGAGTTAACGATATGTGAAATCTAGTCAACGACTCAAAACTGTCATGTCAACGCGATACTAGATACTAAGGGGTCGATATATTTTGGTCCATGTAGTATTAAGGAAATAATCTAGATGGTGCCGGCTAATATACAACATCTTCCCAGTTTTGCGTTCTCCCGTGCTTCCGTAGATCGTGGAGCTAATGAACCTTAGTCGGCTGGATCCTAGCCATCATCTCCTCCTTTGTAATTAGATGATCGATCCTCTCCAGTAGCCCCAATAGGCTCTTCATATTCGCGCTCCATTCATTCAACACGTCGTCTGCATCCCTTGGTTTTGCGAAACTCACGATGCCGGCTGGGCGGTCGATCTTGGCATATATCGTCTTAGACGTGACCAGCTGACTCAGGTACTTTTCCGTTTCTTCCTCGTTCAAATCCAACAGCTGCGTCAGACGCTTCATCTGTATTCGCGTATAGTACTTCGCCACCACCCGCACATTATGCTCGATGACCCGCTTGCGGAGATCTTCCCAACGCTGGTATGCCTTGCTGTCACTTGATTGATTAGGCTGGGCGTCGAAAACATCGGTACTGCACAATTGGGGCCCATAGCGTTTAGCGACCATAGGCCAACGCATGAGTTCGTGCACTGTGAAGCGTTTGAGTAGCTCGGCTTCGTCGGGCACCTCTATGAGGATGCGGGGGTCTTTGTAGATGCGGTGAAGAAGGTCGGATTGCTCGTTGTCGTAGGGAGCAAGGATTATATAATAGATTATTCTTTGTAGAGTCTAATGGACACGGTTAGATCTGGATATACCGAAGATAATGGGCACCTTACTGCACGGAGCATCTCCGGATTCTCCTCCACAATATCCGTATCTAAGACCTGCCGGTAGTATTTGCAAACATCAAGGTATCTGTCGTCATGTTTTGCCAGGACTGTTTGCTGTTCATAATATCGCAGTTTCAAGTCTGTAACATCATATTCCTGTTCCTCAGGTTCGTCATCCACGCTCCTCTTCTTCTCTCTCTCTTTCCGCTCCGTCTCTTCTTTTGCAAGCTGCTCCGCGCTTTTCTTAGGCTTCCTCGCAAAGAACTTGGTGCTAATTTTTCGGCTGATAATGCCGGCCTGGTTCCAATCTCCATTTTCTATGCAGTAGGTCACCTGTTCCAAGATAAACTCTGTCTTTTCACGGCGATCCATGGAGCCGAACGTCTCGACCTGGAGCTCGCAAATAATGTCTGTTGCGGCCTTCTGGTCGCCTTGCTCGCGCTTGATTTGCGCTAGGAGACGAGTAACCCTGGCCCTCTCGACCTCTACGAAGATCTGGGATGCAAAAAATGAATACCAAGCCGTACCAGGGGCAGACGAAGCGTGGAGGATAACCAACCTTCCCTTCCGTAACCGTCCGTAGTGTTTCGATGACAGACAACTTCTTCTCCAAATTCGGAGTGTCATCCAAGAATCCCATTACCACTTGAACCATCTTCGTTACAGCCTGCTTGAGTTGTCCATGCTTCTTCGATAATAATAAAACCTGCTCGTTGAGCAAGCCCCAGTCGCCAGCATCTTTGCATAACGTGACAATTGCGACAAGCAATCGAGAGGTGGAAGCAAGATCAGAGCCCTGGATCCATTCAAATAAGTATGAATACCAAAGGATAGAGATGATCATAGTCAAGGATACCGACCTGTCTTGTTTGCTTCTCTAGCGCATATAGCTTCTCTAAGGCAGCTTGGAGATTGACCTGTTTGATGCCCGCCTGGTTAGCTAAGGGATTACACCATGGAGCTATTGTTGGTGACTACCTTTGAGAGCTCTTGCGCTTCCTGGAGTTGTTTATCCACATCCTTCGTGTAGTCCTTATCAGGCTTTCGTATTGTTCCGTCGGACATTGAGAGTGTTTAAAACTGAAAATTATACTGAATGGATCGACTTCTCCTGCGAATAGCACGAACGAGGTTACTTCAGATGGGCGTTGCTAACGAGGTGACTTATTAAACGATGGTGCACGTGATGGGCTAACACCCTGGAAGGGAGAACCAAACTTTTTAGGCACACTTAGTTAAACAAGCACCTAGGATTAGCTGAACATATACTAGAACTTGGGTCTGGAGAGCACTCTCTTAGCTATATATGTAGTCTCTGAGGTGCTCCAATGGAAGAGAAACGATGAAAAGAGCCAAACAACGAAAGTACTAGGCAATGCACTCAAAGAGCTGCTACCTTTCACATCAAATGAAGCATGTCAGTTCCCAATCGCCTGGCAGGGCTTAATATCCATACTAATGATGCAAGAGGTCCCAATACGGCACTCGGAGGCCTCATTCTCACCGACGGTGTGACTAATGCCAACTTCTATTTAATGGTGGAAATATTCTACATCTTCAATAGTAGCCACTTTTTGCGAGACGAAGACGACACAGCCATTCAGAGAGATAACTGCCCATTTCGTCTAGCAAGTATTACATTCTCACAAACAGTATGTATGTTTTCTCGTACAATTACGTCTAGTCAAACAAACCCCCTTTTTGAAGCCTTTTATGGCGAAGGCACCATCACTTAAATGCATTAATTAAAGCTAGGCAGCAATCACGGATAATTTCTCTTGAGATTAAAAAATACATTCGTTATAGTACCCCTAGCACGGGACTATGGTCAAGACTGATATACCCCGTTTTTAGCAGGGAATGACATATAATTCAATCTTTCGACACCGCCATGTCCTCAGCGATGGGTGTTGATATATCGTCCTCTTCCCGGCCGTGTAGCCCCTCAGCTACCCGCTCTTGAAAAATGTATTCCACCCCTTGGGGATCCGTGTCCTCCTCACTAGCTGGGATCAAGGGCTCCGGATTGACAAAATTTGGATCCGTTGCCACTGCATGAAAGAAATCAAGGATATGCCCACTTGTGGCTGATAGGATCGTCTCGGAGAATTCTGATTCCCCGGAGGAATACACGGCGCACCCGTATCGAGGCTCATAGAGGAGATGCCCAATAGGCTCGTCGCACACGATATATCCCCGGCCACGCTAGGTCGAAGGTTAGTGTCTAATAGATCTCCTGAGGTTAAGATAGAATGGGACAAACATTTTTGAGAAAATAGCGGAAATCCTCATCAGATATATCACGCATCCAATGCAATGGGTTGGTTAGAGCGATAGCATTAATGCGGCCTTTCCATGTTGCCCCTATAGCGCGGTATCAGCCAGCCTCCTCCTTACGGTGACCAAGTCCAGCTCAGGTAAAACGATCGTTTGCTTGACTCACAGTTATCGTCCAAGAAACGCAGGACGTCCATGCCCCCAATAGCTATAATATCAAGTCCCGCATTCTCGCCCACCAGTTTCGTTATCACTGTATTGAAGATATATTGGATATGCTCCACAGGGCCCTCATTACCAGGAACACGATTCTTTACATCATCAATCCTGTACCCCTTACTAATAGCTGACTTCCTTGGCATGGAGTGCCATGTTTTAAAAGTGACGGCACGTCTCCCTTTGCGGTGCCAGACCAATTGCCCGATATTTGCGATGATCACTCCAGGTGCCTCGGTTTCAGATACGTGGTAGCTGCGAACCTGCTTAATAAGGTCGATCGCGGAGCCGGCCTTAAAAAAAAAATTCAGGGCAATGTCCATTGTCAGAAGAGAAGCCGCCGGTCAGGACAGTGCTTACATTAATACTGCTCCCATTCGATCCCAGTTTGCGGTAGCACCAGATGCCGAGATCCTCGTTAGGGGAGCCGAAGACGAGTAGTACGCGGTTCTTTTTCTGTAGCTCTCCAGAGACCAAAATGGGAATATGTGGCCGGCCCTCTTCGACGTCGAGGGGAAGACGAATAGTTTCCATTCCCATACCTACAAGACGATCGAGAACGACCTTACGAAGACAGACTAGGAACGGAAAGTTGAGCTTAAGTGATGACTGGTAATTGAGAAGTGAAGGGGTGGACGAACAAGTATAGGCTTCTTTGCGGAGGTCGTTGTAGCGCTCATTCCTAGTAACTTTGTATTTGAAGTCTTCTTCAGGGTTGGTAATGGATTTAACTTCATCCTTGCCATCTATAAAGTACCTATGTAGCTGTGTTAGCGGAGGGCGATATGTGTGAAGGGGAGACACCGATCTTCGCAATATAAGAGGTGTGGGGACAAATGGATGGCAAATACATACCCCAATTGTGCGAGGTCATAAGGGAATTCTGGTTCCTTAGGGAGAGAAGTGATAACACGGCGATACATTGTCGTGACAAACACTAGTGGTTGCCGGTGTTTTTTAAGGAAAATATAAAGGCAGCTCAAAGGTCTTGAATAACGTTAACGAGGTGGGAATGAGGTGGGTATTAAGAGTATTCCTATGAGACCTCGAATGGAATACAGCTTGCCCGAAAATAATGAGATAGAGGCCGCCGGAAGTGAATAAGAATGTGTCAGGTTTGTCAAACGCAAACCTGAGTCCCATTTGCCGAGTACCGGACGATAAAATGGTAATAATCGCAAAAGTACTTCACATTCCTGATGCTGAAGCCAGGAACGGGAGGGATATTATCTCAGAGCTTTCTATCGTGATATCTACAAATACAATTCTAACGCTGTCTTAGGTGTTGAGGTTCGCGTGAAAATGTACATACATACAAAGGCCGAAGGTGTCGGCTACAAAAAGGAAGTCGATATCCTATTGACCCCCCTCCCCTAGCTATACTACCAACTCGCCTTTCTCACCCCGGGTAGATTGCCGGCTAGAGCGTTTACCCTGAATGGAAACTATTACGGAGGCTTTCATTAGCACCAGCCGCTCAATTGAAAATTCAGTGTGCCCAGGATGGATCAGAAAACTTACCCTGGCCATTCCAAAATCCCTAAATACGCCCCTCCCCTTACCACCCGCGATGCACCGGTTCTTGATTTGAGTACCACGCGTGTATGCGTGCATTTGTGATAGCTGTATTTGCGCTTGTACACGCATTCGCTGAGGCAGTGTAGTGTTGCGGGCGATGTATCGGAGAGCTTGTCTAATCAGGCATCGACGTTATTAGCATGGCAATTTACCTCGCCTAGACGTACACCGTGACACTGACAAAACCACCTAGGTTGAGGTGTAGTGATTCAAGAAACGGAGCTAGTATCAAATACCTTTCTGTCTCATTCTGTTCGTAAACTTTCCGTTTGGTATGGTCCCGGATCACCCGCACATTAACGAAGCCGCCCAGATCGAGCCTTTTAGCTCTGAACATCGACATTTTGCGATTGAGGGGTTGTTGGGGAGCGGAGCTCTCTCTAAGAGAACAATTAGAAGATTTTATGTATACACGTGATCTGCTCGCTGACTGCATATTATTTATTCTACGTGAGCTTACATAATAGTTCAATTCTGATGTTCTGTTGGCGGTCGGGGAACCGGAATAATTGCCGCAGGACACGGCATTGTTAGCCTAAATTCTGAATTAATCTTTTGCTGGTACTACGGAAAGAGGTATATACTTGAAGTCTAGTTATTTAGGAAGATAGCTAAAGGAATATAATTAGATTCTGAGCAGCAGCTAGGACCCTTCAGATATTCATTGACTCAGCCGTCGCTATGAGTCCCGGGGATACCAAGAGTTCCCTTGTGGAAGCAATTCGCCAGTCACCACCAGTGGATACTAGAGCTCTTTATGACCCTTCCTGGGTAAAAGGAAAACTCTAGTGATTACTGGGGGCGCTAGTGGATTAGGTGCTAGATTCTTAAAAAAATTGGCAGAACATGGGGCCAATGTAATAGTTGGCGATATCAATGTTAAAATGGGCGATGAGTTGGTACGCGAGATTCGCAGACAGGAAATCAGAATCTCCATTTCATCCATTGTGACGTTACAGATTGGCAGTCTCAGGTCAACTTCTTCAAAGAGGCAGTGAAACTCAGTCCCCAAGGTGGCATCGATACCGTCGTAGCCAATGCGGGTATTACAGAGTCCGGCATGGGGTTCGAGAAGCCAGAAGACTTGGACTCAGCGGAGCCTCCGAAACCAAATCTCGCAGTGGTTGACGTTAACTTGTATGGCCTACTTTATACCACCCATCTTGCCCTATTTTGGCTCCCCCGAAACCCTAACTCCCAGCCTGTGTCGCTTTCTTCTTCTCCTGCTACTACCCTCAGAGACCATCACCTGCTTCTCATTGGTTCTACAGTCTCTCTCTACCCGATGCCAGGTAGGGCCCTCTATGGAGCTTCAAAACATGGCGTCTGCGGCCTTTTTCGTACGTTACGCTCTAGTTCCTTTGTTTATGGTGTTAGAGTCAACATGCTATACCCCTATTTCATTCACACGCCCCTGCTCCCGGCACTTGGCCGCTTGGTCCTCGCTGGCGCTGCCATAGGGAAAATTGAAGATGTAATAGATGCGGGTATGCGATTCGCTGCAGATACGCGTATCTCTGGGCGTAGTTTGGTCGTTGGGCCGGAAATGAAGGTTGAACGGCAGGGTGGGGGCGAGTGGGTTCTTGCATCAAAGGGAGGAGAAGATATGACAGCATGGGAGCCATATATCGATGACTACAGAGAAGGGGATATCTATATGCAAAGGGTGATCGGTTTGCTAAATGCTTCTTCTAGGTTGAGGGGTTGGATGGGGTGGGCTATTGATATTGTCGGCGCAATAGGCTATGGACTGAAGACCTGGCTGGGGATTTAAGGCCTGTAACATCTATCCGTGATGCCATATCGTGAAGTGTTTCTATTTGTGCTACTAGCGGTAACCCTACACTCTGAGGACAGCCTGCTTCGAGCGGCCTAGCCTCTCTCCCCAGTTACCTTTACTTTTTCCAGTCCTTTTCTGGTTCTATGCGAACCCATAGGGCCACATCCTTTCTTTATAGAGTCTCTATAGACTTTCGCCGACGTCGGCTCACTCAAGTGCGTTTGTAACTCGAACCACATCCCAAATTCCTGAATATATTTCTTGTTGCCACTGGTGTACCATTCTAGACAACTATGCAAGACTGACCATTAAACGGTCGAAGACTAACTCTCCTAACTACCTCGATACTCTACAATTGAAATGTGGAAGCTTGGTCAATCTCCTTTGTTTACGCCGGAGAGCACGCCCCCGCGGAACCCCCCCAGAAGATTTCGGGCCTGGGCCATTACTCCGCGGAAGGTAGTTACTATCATTTGTTGCGTTATTGGGTTGATACTCTTCCATTCAGCCATACTGTCGTCTTTCTATGGTCCTCCCGTAAGTCTCCAAATAGGCTCGATTAGCTAGTACAATACTAAGGCTAAGGATAGAATCACCGTCTATTCCCACCTACATCTAAGATAGCCTACAACGCAACTACCATTCCCAGCGCTCCATTTCAGCCACCAGATCATCTCTCCTATCGCCTCCCAGACACTCTCGATACTTTCGCAACTTATAAATACCGCAACATTTGCAACGTCTCATCTCTAGATTTACATTCTGCATTCTCCCCGCTGTGCTCCGATGGCAAGTCCATGCTCACTGCTATGTCCTCAGGGGGTCGCATCGGTACTGACGCACCATACATGCCGAGAGGGTGTGACATGCGCTGGTTCAGTACGGAGGAGGTATGTGAGATCCTAGGGAGGTTTAAGAAGGTGATCTTTGTAGGAGATAGCATGATAAGGCATGTTATTGGGAGCATCAATATTCTAATTAGGAAGGATTTGGCTTTTGGGGCCTTAACAAACTGGAATTTCAATGCAGAAGAACGGTTAGTGGCAGACTTCTTAGACGTCTCTAGGCTCTAGAGAGATCTTAACTTAATACAAGAAACTCATAGGAAAGATTGTTTCTGCAATACGCAGTTTGACGTCACTCGATGCTCATTGCAAGGAATATTCGGAACAGCCGACGTAATGAAGAATGACCCAAGCAGCGTAGCCTGCCAGGCCAATTCCATTGATGTCGTGAGTAAGTAGTTCAAGTGTCTAAACCCGTTGTGAATTAGTAAGTGACACTGACTATCACTACTCTCAGTGGAGCAGATGGTCCGCTTCCCAATTGCTTCTGAGGAGGTCGACCGCTTCAAAGCCCTCATTGGCAACACGAAGCCAGCTAGGCCATATGTCTTCATCTTCGGTCACGGCCTCTGGAATGTTCGTTTGACCAATGTACCCCTTCTCAAACGCTACCGCTGACCCCTCCCCCCGCCCTATAGGATCTTGATCTTCAAGCAACACTAGACTGGCTTGACCAGATACTTGACATGACACTTTCCCAGCTGCCATATCTCGGCAGGCCCGGGGCCTTCTGGCCCCGCCTCTTCCTAACGCCGAATGCGGCAGGCAAGGAGAAGCCCAACGAGTGGATCGTCACTCAGGGAAACAAGGCATTAATGCTGTTCGAGGAGTCAGTTGGTGTTGAAGCAAATAGGAGAGGGGTGGAGCACTTGGGGACATGGAACATGAGTATACAGTCCAACAAGTACGATGGCGTGTGAGTGCATTTTCTTTTCCACAGCGTGTAAGGCCTCGGAGGGCAAGGCGGCTAACCAGTACTACTATCTAGTCACTTAGATATGAGAGGTAATCTTGTGAAGGCCATGATGGTGATGAACTGGCTGAACTTGCTGGAAGTAGAGAAGCACTGAGACGTGGGACCTTCAAGCTGAACATTGTGGAAATCACATCTTGAAACTCCATACCATGGGCAGTATTTCGCAGGTGTTTGACTTATCTCCGGGAAGTTTAATTGCTAGATCCCAGGGGCAAAGCCTATTTGCCCATATTCCCACTGTTAGGCAGACGCTTAGACATCACGAATCTTCGCCAACAACGATAGGAGCTACTGTTGAGCGTATTAGTTTATTTAGCAGATATGCTATAGGCCTCGATTATACATATTTTATATTCATGAGGAACTGAGAGGGTAGTGATTACTCGGACACTATGACTTTTCTATTTTATTTACCCAGATAATATAGAAAGTTTGCTGGAGTACCACAATCCCTAAGTCGAAGAGTGGAACGCTATCGAGGTGGTGTTGCTGGAAGGGATACCGATAGCCACAGCTTGACAGGCATTCTCCCTAAACGCGGCCTCAACGCTGCGGGCGACGGAGAGTGATCCCGGCAAACGCCCGAGAATAACCGCTGCATCATGCCACACATGTTCGGGATCCACTCCCATAACAATGGACATGTTCCTGATTAGTAGCAGCAAGAAGGGAAAAAGAAAAGGGGAAAGAAGTATGCTTGAAAGGCAGCTGGGCAATAATCGAAATCACGGGGTATTCCGGTAGATTCTTCATGGCATCCGAAGAAATAAAAGGAAGAGTCATTGTATTCGAGTAATTATTCCTATCTTGATGGTGTCCGTCAGCAGCGGTTGGCACGGCAAGATCTTCCGTGGGCCAGGTTCAGACACCGGGACTGAAAGCCGTTTGAACACTTAGAATATGTGTTCTTTCAACTGTTGGTCAGCCGACAGGCCGCTAATCTGATTTGGTGAACAAATGAGCTAGCCGGCGTCCCTTCATAGCTCCATCACCCTTACCGGGCCTTCACCCTCTCGAATATCCTCGCTTTCCTCAGCTCCCTCCTCGCTTTGTTCCATACTCCCTTCGTCATTTTCCTCTTCACGATCTCCCCCAAGTTCATCCTCGCTCAGTTCGTTCCCGCCAGACCCACGAGCATGCCTCTTGGCGGCCGCCCGTCTCGCATTCAGACCACTCATTAATTCCCAAGTACTCTTTTGTATGCTACGCATGCTATTCACCAACTCCCATAGTTCGCGGTTCGATTTCCGAAGGTGCTCAATTGACCGCTCATCGGCAGCATCCCCAATGTCATTGACATGATCGGTGATGTTGCTGTGATTCTTAGTATCGGTGAGGGTTAGGCTTTTCCCCTCAGGCCAATGAGCTAGCTCAGCAATTCCAGCCGAGAGAACTGAGGGAGGGAAAGATGTGCTATTAATACAAGAGCTGAGCATGCTCCGCTCATGGTGTGCTTGTGCCGTTCCAAGCATATTGGAAAATTGGGCAGTGAACATATAGTTTGCAGGGACAGCGCCGCTTGGGAGACTAGTAGGAGAAACAAAGGTTTCATAACGCGGCTTAGTCGCTGAATGAACCCTCAGTTTCTCATTGCTCTTGCCGTCAACGAGAGGGAACCCAATTGGTGGCAAGATAATCAAGTTTGTAACAGGTGCTTGAAGATCTATAATTTCTTTCCAGACACGCCCTTTAGCTGCATCCCACATAATGATCTTCCCACTTTCGTGACCGGAGAGGATATAGTTCCCTTCATATGAAATGCCTAGACAAAGGGTTGGACCAAGCTCTTGACCGCTCGATACCCAACGTTCAGCGTTTGGCGAAAGGGTAATGGGTGTGTCTTGAAGTTGTGGTATATAAAGAGGGTTCGAGGGCAGTAGAGCCCCAGGGTGGTCACGCTCATCGTCTGTGGCGCGTTTATTCAAAGTTTCTTGAGAGGAAGAGAATGGTTTGAACAAGTCAGCAAATTGAATGGAGCCGTCTTCGAATCCAACATAGAAGGCTCGATCACATGGATCGAGGGCTAGGCTTATGGGAGAAGAGGTGAGGAGGAACGTCCTTAGTGGAGACCCAGACTGAACGTCCCACACTATACAGCTCCCATCCTTAGAGGCAGATATAGAAATATTTCCTCGGCCGCTTCCATGACCGAAGCATGCGCAGCTTATGGCGGCTCGGTGCTGAATGAAGCTTCGTAGAGGCTTAAGGCCGGTGACAGATTCGGGATTAGAAAAGGAAAGAAGCAAGGGGAGAGACCACAGGTGAATATTGGAGTCCGTTGATCCAGAGAGAAAGAAATTAGAGGAGGGGTCCACAGCAAGTGTGGTCGTGGCCTGGAGATGTGACTGAGAGGTGGATATTTGCCGGCCAGTGCAAATCTATTCTGTATTAGCGCAAATGTTATATGAATAGGGGAATGGATAGGCTGGAGGAACTCTCACCTCCCACAGGATAACTCTTCCCCCCTCAGTGCCCAAGATCAGAACGCCACCGGCTTTAGGTGCAGCTAGGGTCAGACTATGTATGCGTTCCGGAAACGGGACGATCGCCTCTTGGTTCCCTTTCTCTCTAGAGTAGACATGTATAACCGCCTTTTCAGCCTGAGCAGCAAATAAATGTGTATCGCTGACTGCGAGGCAGTTTGGACGAGATGAACTCTTTTTGAAGGTGGCTTTAATAGCAGGCGATGGGTGGAGGGTGTGAATAGCGACGCTTGCATCTTTAGAGCCGGTGGGGTTTGTCTTTGCTGGTGACAATGTCGACGTCACGAAGAGTTCCGAGAGCATTGCTATTCGCACATCTAGAACAAATTTGGGATTTTAATTTGAAACTTGTCGAGAGTTGTGTTTGCACCTGTTTGTCTGGAAGTTGATGATCAAAAGCACATTAACGCCTCTTCGGTTTCACAGAACCAACCAATTGCATGCAAAACATCCACCTATTTGTTATTGGATAGCGAATGAGAGATCTCAACCCAATGGGTGGAGAGACTGGGTTGTAGCTCATCATCACTGCTCTTTTCCTTCCGACTTGAGCTATGGCGCTTCGGCAGTGGCCTGCGCATCGAAAAAGCTCCTGTGCTCCGTGAGACTACAGGTACATCGCCCATGCCCTAAACATGGAGATATTGACGACAAGCGGTCGATCGCAAGCAAGGGGGGGAACTTCAACGTCGCCCTTGCTTGCTAGTTCTACAAGAAACTCTATGATACACCCATATATATGTATGAACAGGGTCCGAACTCATCTCTGCCTACGAGGCCTCATAGGTCGCCAAGTGCCTAGTTGCATGGTTCTACAGCAGCTAAACGGAGTTCTTGCTCCTCACCGTCTGATCAGCCATAGGTGATTGAACACAAAGTGCCAGGTTTCAT
This sequence comes from Glutinoglossum americanum, assembly GCA_020080175.1. Classification (NCBI taxonomy): domain Eukaryota; kingdom Fungi; phylum Ascomycota; class Geoglossomycetes; order Geoglossales; family Geoglossaceae; genus Glutinoglossum; species Glutinoglossum americanum. The sequence continues at coordinate 32,376 of JAGHQL010000027.1, read as the reverse complement.
AGATTTCTCTGCGTATATCAGTTCTGTTTTTGCTTTTTGTCTTCGTTGGTGGGAATCCTCAGTTCGCTACGCAGCACAGTCATCATTATGTGCTGTCGGAAGACCCGGGAGATCCTTAAATCAATTACTCGTGCAACCAAAGCCACACTGATTCCCATTTCCAATATCCTACATCGAGGAATTGGCGACCAAGCTTCGTTTGCACATCTAATGCAAAGCCCGCTGGCTTCTTTTTCTGATGAATTCGGCTAAAATGGTGTTTTCCAACGGAGATTCCCAAGCCTACTGACAGAGATTCCCGTAAGGAGGATCCGGCGAGTTCCATGGTCATTGGTTTCCGCCAGGCTGTGTTCCTGACGACGCAAAGACCGGTGATGATGAACTTCAACTGTCAAATTGTCACAGGGGCGCTTGACTTGCTCTCTCCTAGTGCTGCACGACTTGGTTCGGGAGCGGGATTAAATTATATATGGTCGAGAAAGCCCGTAAGGGCAGTGACAGTCGAACACTCAAGGCGGTTGAGACAAAGGTTATAAGTGGGGCCATTGACCTCAAGATCCCTTCTAACCAAGGCCATTGTCACTCTCTTTGCACCACCTCATTTCCACGCCGAACATCCTAGTATCCATTCTCCGCGCTGGGTACCTTTGTTCAGTGTTCGCAATAAAAAGTGTCTTCTTTTGACGAGAGAGCCGCCCCCGATCTCTTAACTCCTAGAGGCAATATTATACATATTGCAACGGACAACCAGATGGCGGAAGCGAAGCGTCTCTCATTGCCACCGATGCCTGCTGCGCTCGAGGAAGAGTCAATCTCATCCAGCAAATGTTTTTGGGTCCCTCGATCAAAGTCGGCTCGCCGAGTCAAACCAACTCGCTCCTCCTTCTTTCTTCTTAGAGAGCGCCCAAAGGGATCCGACCTTGATGGGCTAGAGGGGCCACGGAGAGCCCGAAGTCTGCTAACTCGATCAGTAAGCAGAATGATTGAGCCATTTCCTTTAATACTACCGGACAAACGACCCACTACGCGAGACTTTAGAAACTGTAACCAAAAAGCTCCCTCGAAGCTAACTCCTTGGGAAGACGCCCACGACTGTGCGCCAGAGGGAAGCTTCCAACATGCGATCTCGACGGACTTATGCAATTCGCCCGCATCTAGAAGCCCCGATACATTTTTGGACATGGGAATGTTTCCGCCAGAGAATAAGGACCTTCAAGCTGTATATCTTCAAGTACGAGGCGAAGATGAGCCCAACTGCACAGATTGCTCTTACTCGCAGCCAGGGTCTCCCTGTGAGGAGATATGTATTTTCGAAGACTACGCGGTTAATAAGGAGAACTCACCAGATCCATTTGTGGTGTCCGGACGGCTTTCTTGCGCGTTGGGGTCTGAGGGTGATGCAATCCGCACACCCACTCAAAGGGGAGCCTCTATCTCTGAAACAGAGGATAGCTGGCTCGCTGGCCAGACTAGTTGCTACTCGTGGCTAGATGATTCCTCGAGCTGTAGGGGTCAAGAATATGACGCCTCCCAGACCCTCCCTGTACGGCGGAGGCAACCAAGAGTATCAAGCTGGGTGAGCGATAGTAGCGGTGCGAGTTACAGAGAATCAGAAAATTCCTTCGTAAGTCGCTTCCATATTGATATAACGTTCCAAGAAGACAACTTGTAACATTTCCTTGAATTAGCAATATGCCACCGCTTTAGCACCATCAAGGCCAAAGATGATCCACATATCTTCTCCGCCATCTTCTGAAGATATCTCGGGATTAGCTCCTGAGTCATTAGCGCAGGCGTCTCAACTGCACTCAAACAGTCAGCCAATCAGCCCCCCCACAACTCCAACAAATGAATGGCCCTTAAGGACAGACAGCGGTAAGACGTCCATATGGGGTACCTCAGGGCGGCTAGACTGTTTTGCTAGTCTACACACCTCAGGGAATCCAACGCCCCCGACAACCCCTGAACGAATCTATCGACCGCTCACAATGATGAGCAAAGAAGTACCTATGATCATCAGCATGCTAGAAGATGCTGCCAGGTTGTTTCCATCGACGATGCTACAACTTCACACTACACCCATAACTCTTATACGCACGATACCACCACCGCATTTACCCCCATCGACAGTTGCACAACCACATCAGCTAACTCTACTATCGCTGCCTCATCTTATCCGGTCAGGCCTACCCACACAACCTGCTTCATCTGCTCGCCCCCTACCAGTATCTAACCCTCACCAAAACACAGTCGTTGGTGAAGCGGCCGCTGGCATTACGATTTTTCGCCAAATCTTTTCTAGCAACTCCAACTCAACAGACTTCCTGCTTGCGGCCCTCTATGCGCATATCATCGCTTTAAACTTCCTCGGTGACCTTGCTGCTACACCGTTCGAACACCCCCCTCTCCAATTCCCACCAAAGGCTCTCTCAACGCTTGGCGCCATTGAATTAGTTGAGGGACAAGGGCAGTTGTATGACAGGGTTGTTAAGGTTAGCGCTGTGCTGAAAGAATGTGCGGGTAGGCTTTTGGAAACTTGTTCTGGAAGGAGTAGACTGGATGAAACTTTGTTGAAAGCTTTGAGGGAGATTGTGAGGTTAGTGGAGAGTAGGAATGGCAGGGGTGAGCATTTTTAGAAAATTTAAGAGGGTCATGGACTTACATGTTTGATGTGGCAAGGACTTCACATATCATTTCTTAGTGTACCAACAATGCTAGAGGGAATATTCCTTTTATCCTTTTATCCTTTTATCCTTTTTTGCTACCACATAGTTATTGTCATCTAGCGAATAGCTGGGAAAGGAGGTCTGGTCTTGACCCATGGTCTAGAGGATCTATACGGCTTTTTCTTATACGCAAAGTTGGCGAGGAGGGCCGCTATTACTTGATGTTTTCCGGCGTGATACTCACATAACAAGTTGATCAATGACATTTATTGATGGACGGGTATCACACTCATAAGATTAAACTATTTGTTGCTAGAGCATACCCTAGAATGGCTATATGATGGACCGTAATCGCGACTTTGTATATCTACAAAGCGCGATACCCGTCAACTAGGCAAAGGAAGTGAAATAGCATCTATAGATAGGAATTATATAAACATATTCACAACAGACGCCGCCAACTTGACTTGTGTACACGTACATGTATAGCGAATTCGAGTCACTGGCCGAAGCCGCTTTTACAAGAACCAGCCAGAAGTTGACCCAGCAGGGTTCTTTGCATCCAGCATTTTCCTAACCCTCCTATACCGCCCCTCCACCAAATCCCTCTCATTCTCCCAATTTACCCTACTCTCTCCTCCTTTCCCGCCTCTATTACTAGCAAACCACGCACTCCACCCCTGGTTCTCAGCTTTCTCTTCCCCTACAGCTCCCTCTCCTTTCGCCATCTGCAAGACCATTGTCTGCCAATTCTTCAGCCCCACCTCCAAACACTCACGGCACCGCTCATCACCCTCGGTATCCGCAACTTCCTGAAATGTGGCCTCCGCTAGATCCACAGCGTCGCGCGTCCAGCTCAATCCTGCAGCATGCTCAGAAGAGGCGAATAGCACTTCTCCAATATAAGCCATGACACCCGCTTCTTCGCAGATTTCAGCTGGGGAACGGAAGGGCAGATCCTCCCCGCTTGCAGGGGGGGGAGGGTAAGGCCTTTCTACGAAGATGGATTGAAAAAAGTTAAAGATAAGGGTTGGGATGGATGTTGATTCTCCGGCACCTTGGGTTCCTGTAGGTCTAGCGGGAGCAGGAGGGGCCTCGGGAAGCGAGCGACGGGCACGGAGGACCGAGAGAAAGATAGGGAGAGCACCAGATAAATTCCTGTTGCGAGCATGGTGGACAGCTAAGGAAGTTGTGGCAAGGAGGAGGTTCTCCGAGAGATGCATAGGTTGCCTGCTGATGATGCCAGTCGATTTATCAATGTCGTTAATAGCATCCGGATGCGTCGAGACTGCAATATCGATACCCCACTTGTACATTTCCTCTGCAGAATCAGGCAATCCCTTGAAGTCCAGCCAGTCCGCATACGCAAGGGCGGCCAGCACTCGCTGTTTAGCTGAGAAGCCCCTCGTCGTTAGTATTTTCAGGTAGTATGCTTCCGGGGGTTTATAAGCCGGCGAACAGTTCTCTTGTAACGGTGGTGCATGGGCTCCTGGGGGTACGGGTTTGGGATTTGGGTTGTCAGGCCCGATTACCACGTCTTTGGGGAAGGACACATGGCGCGTATTGTCAATTACCCATCCGTCAAGATGTTCTGCCGCCCTCGCGGCGCCCATCACTACCTTATAATAACAACGACGCCAGGGCTCCGACTTGTTGGAGATATCTGCCCCTGTTTTCCCAATGCCATCGACGAGGATCCCGCCCTCATCCAGTTCAGAAATTCCCTGCCCATCCTTATCAGGATTTTCCAGCCGCCCGATTATTATCCGGTACAGATTCCCGCTGCGAGCGTAGTCTGTCACTCCCGTTTCTGTAGCGCTGGGCTCTTCACTCCGCCGTGCGCTACGGTAATTCATCCGGCTGACCATCGTCCACTCGCGTGGTGTTGGGTATTTTCTTTCCAGATACTCGTTCTGTACGCCGAAGGACATAAGAAAGATAAGAATAAGAGCCCCGTAGCCAAACACTGTGTATTTCCCTGCGAGCCATAATTGTTCTTTGATATACCGCTTCCGCTCCGTAGTTAGCAGACGCGAGAGTTGCCATTGTCCTGCACGCTGTCGGAGTAGATTTCTGTGCGCAGAGGCTGCAAGGAATGGGAGTTGCGGCCGAGGCGTTGCGGGGGTGACCAGGAGGAGTAAGGAATTTTGCGAAAACAGTCGGAGGTAGGGAGATTTTGAGTGCGTATTGGGAGGTCTAAAGGGACGAAGGGGGGTGTATATTCGATGGAGAGGCGATAATCGAGGGGGCCGCATTTTCTTGTGATGGTGAGGTGAAGTTCGTGTAGAATTTCGAGTATCGCCAGCTACAACTGCTAAAAGCACATTTGACCCGATTGAACGACCATGTCTAAAAACAAGTCTCCAAGGGGCGTGCCTATAAGAAACAATGAGATTATTCAGTCTAATATTTCGGAGCATCTTAACCAACTCTTGGAGCAATATCTCGCTCTGCTAGACCAGTATCAGTCTCTTCGGACCGAACTAACCAAATCATTATCATCTGTAGGTTGGCTATGTTTCTATCAATGGATCCATGTCTGAGATGGTGAGTTCAGGGCTATATCTCTCTCGCCGAAGCAAACTTCCTGTCGACAGGAAGAGTCAAATACGGCCAAGATTTCTACGATGAGCGCATGCAGGCCACAAAGTCACTGCACGTATTCCATTTGAAGTTCGAAAACCTAGTGGAATTAATTTCTAACACCGACTAGAAGGCTTAATTCACCTTTAGGAGAAGATGACCTTATTCCGTCATTCGAACTAGTGCAACCCACTCCAGGTACACCTGGATCCGAATCAAAAACCAATCTAGTGACACACGAATCTTCAGCCACGACAGGGAAACGTGTTCCAAACGATCCCCTGCGCTGGTTCGGTATTTTGGTCCCTCCAGCATTACGAAACACACAAAGGGAGTTTACAGACGCGGTTAACATAGTGCCGAAACTTGTGGAGGTCATTGCTCAGATGGACTTGTGTGAGAAAAGGATTAAAGAGGCGAGGAAAGATGGTAAACTCCAGGAATGTTAGCCTAGTGTCCTATATCGAATAAATGTCCCAGCAGAGTCGCCTATAGAGTCTGGAAGGATTCCTAGTTGACTTAGAATCAACCTCCGGATCTCTTCGGAATGCAAAGGACCATAAGAAACCAACTAGGAGCCTTCACAGGCCCGAAGTGAATTAGAATCTTGAAAGATTTTACAGCATGTCTCCCTTAAAAGCATCTTATGTCACAAATCGCCCTGCCAAGTCCCTCCCAAATTCCATTTTAAGTCTAAGGACGGTGGACTCTCCGAGCACCAAACCACAGCCCCTTCCGCCCAAGAAAATCAACAACCCAGAAGCTCAATGGTCTTTCGAAGGCTTCACAGCCTTCGCATTCGGATTTCTTGGATCATTCTTGAACTCGTCGGCTACGAACATATTGTGAGTCAGCCACAACCATCAGTTGGGCCAAGCCCCCAGGGAGAAACGGAGAATCGAAAGCGTTAAGTAGGTAACTTACAATTCGCAAGTGCACCGGCGAAGGAGTTGACACCGTACAGGATCACAAGACCTATAAGTATGTAAGTAATCTGATATCCTAAAGTCATCGAGCGGGATAATCAGCCCAGCAGGAGGCCGGAAACAACCCCACCAGGCGGTAAACCGTGAATTGAATGTGGGGAATCGTACCAGCAGCAAAGAAGGGAGCCATTGGCTTAGCTATGTCTCCGTCTGTCATGTTAGTGCTGTTTCTAGGACCGTGATGATATAACAGTGGTCGTGTATGCTTACCTATAGGAGCCGGGAACTTTTTCATTCCAAAGAACGTCATGACCACAGTAAAGTAAGAGGCGTAAGGGAAGGAGGTTTTTGATTGATGTTCGAATTTGCTCCTCGTTCGTTGTTACGGGAGAGCTCGCACGGATACGTTCGGTCGTCTATAAGGCTGAAAAAACCTGGTGCTGCTCTAAGGCTCGCTCGACAAGAGCACAAAATCCCACCAAGCAACAACAATAACAATAATAGCACCTAGCCAAACAGCAACGATGAACAATTCGCTGGCGGGCTGTGTTGCCTCCCTCAAATCCTCTATATCACTCCTCGATTCCAGTATCAACATTCTCCACTCAGGTGTCCATGATTTTCCACGTCTCGGAAAAGTCCTACAAACAACGCGCGTATGCCGTCACGAACCCCACCCTAACCCTCCGCCAGTGCAGCTATTAACACTTCTCTACAATAGCACTTCGAGCTTGTCGCAGAATCCTCGCTTCTTGCGGCCCAAAAGTCCCTCCAGGACGAGATTCAACCCGAAGTAGAGCACTTGTTACGAAGAGTAGACGCGTATCTCAGTAAGTTGGAACGGAGAGAGCAGAGCTTGATCGCCAAATGTGAACTACAAGAGGGGAGGTTGTCGCAGCAGGGTAGAGCATCGGCACCAGTGAGATCATCGAAAGGGACGGGTGACAAGGGCAGGCGAACTACATTGTTTTCCGGGGGCAATGCTGAACGTTTGAGGGCATTGCGGCAGAAGAAAGAGAGGCTGGGGTATGTGGTCGGTAGGCTGAACTTGCAGGCACAGCAGAAGGTTAGTCCATGCGCTAGGGCGGTGCTGTTGATCGAATGGGCAAATGCTGATTTTCAAAATAGGAGAGACAATTGAGAATGAGTATGGCCGCACAATGAAGGCCACAAAAAGGAGTACTATTGAGCGCGAACCCAAAGGAATGCATTCCCGAACGTGTTAGCTTTGGGGATTGGAATCACCATTCAGCTATTTCCCTAATAATCTACAATACCCCTACTCGCTCAGTCATCCCGACCCATAACAATATCCAATGCCTTCCTCGATAAGCCCACGCTATGTTCCAACGCCGCCAGCTTCGCCATCAGAGCGATGAGATTAGGATCTGCGCTCTCAACCCGAACCTTCTCCTTGACCCGTACATCAACCTCCCTGTAGCTGAAGACCTCGTTCGATTCGTCATGTTCAGGCTTCCTGGCAGCTCCGATTGCAGCGGCAAGCCGCTGGAAGCCAAAGTTAGAAAGGGTGTCGGGATGGTTATTAGGCTCAAGGGTCCGTAGCTCGACTCGCAATGAGGCATCGGAGATCGAGATGTCAAAGGACAGATTCTCCGGAAGAGGGGGATCAAATATCTTTGTGCATGTCAGAAAAGCTGTTAGACTCCTGCCAGCGGGTTGGGGAGGTTCAGGTACCCTCGCATCCACAGGGTTATACGGAAATAGTTTATTTCCACCCATCACTTTCAGAGTTTGTCGTGCTTCTTGCATGTTATCATACAACAGCCTAAGCTGACCAGATATAAAGTTTGCATCTTTGGGATCGCCCGTCCATGTAGAAACATCCACCACATCTAATGACTGATTGATGAGGTTCCGCACCTCTGCCAATTGGTCCAATACAAGGCATCGCTCGGAGAGGTCTGTCGCAAGTGAGAGCTTGTAATATGAGAAGCCCTTAGTTGGTGCTAGACCGTACATTTTCACTTGTACATCCTATAGGAGGAATGAGGTTGAGATCAGGCCCTTAATTCACAATATTGATGAACTGGGATAATACTGTGCAACCTACACAAGCAACAATGCGTGTCCCCACCCTGGTAATAGTCCCCTTCAAGCACTCCGAGCGGTGTGATGAGAGGACAAGCTTACAGCCCGGCTCTGTAGGCTGGAGCAGGGCGACGCATTCCCTGAGGCCTAATCGCAGTGATGCAAGAGACTCTTGCATAGATATAAGAAGCCATTCTAACTCTCGTGACTGGTGCCCCTTGTCAGACATATTACTAGATACTTTACTTAGGCACGCATTAGGGAAATACCTACTATTGAATTATTTTCCTCTTGGAGGAGCCGATCTGCAGGTAGTGGAGGATACACCGCCGTTGACATTTTTAGAGTTGAGGTGGGTTAACTCGTGATGCCGCAACAATCTAGAAGTTGTCGGAAGTCGGAGGATCGGATATTAGAAGGTCCGATATTTACCAACCCCAACAGCCCTAAAACGATACAGATCCCCACGCAAAAAACAACAAATGGATTGCTCTTAAACTCACAAATTCATAGCCTAGCCTTTATATTTGCCATAACATGGCAGAGCCACCCAAACCTAATGCCAAACCAGCTAAACTACAACGACTTCCAAAACGTAGGCTCCGATATGATTACAATTCGCTCAGCGTCTACATCTAGAGACTTTCCTTCTTTTTCAGACAATCGCAGGCTAAAAACTATTCCAGATGCCCGAATCCAAAAGCGCCCACTCATTCATCCACCAATCTCTTCGCCACACTCGGGTAGAGACACCCAGAAGGTCGTCTATATCTCCTCTAGTACGCACTTCATCTCCGCTGTGAAGCGCGTCCGGAAACTTCTCGATGCCATCGAGAAGCGCGAAACGGGCAATTTTGATCTCTCAGGCAAGGGTAAAGACAAAACCAAGATCTCGCAGACTGGCAGAAAGAGAAAGGGAGAACCCGAGGAAGTCAGCTTGAAGGCTACTGCAAAAGCAATTGAGAAGGCACTGAATTTGGCGATCTTCTTTCAAGGCCAGAAAGATTGTAGGGTCCGAATAAGGACAGGGAGTGTGGGGGTGGTCGACGATATCATCGAGGTTGAGAGGCCGATGATGCAAGGTGAAGGTTCGAAGACGGCAGACAGTAGGCAGGAGCCTTCTTTAAAACGCAAGAGATCGGAGTCTAGTTCTGAGGGCAACAACATTGGGGCCAATCAGGTGATGGTAGGACCGACAAGCGATATGGAGCCCAATGACGCCGGGATCGAGAACGAAGAGCTTCCTGAAACACAGATCAGAAAGACAAGTATGGTAGAAGTCCTTATTAGCCTTCGGTAAACATCACCTATAATCTCCTAGTGCCCGAGTGGATTCCACGACTATTTGGAGAGCTTTCTATACACACGACCCTAACCCACGACCAGCTCGCAGGCCCCCTCCTAACCGCCATACCGAAAGCCAAACAGCCCGGGCAGTCTGTTACGCTCCCGCTATAGACGAATGGTTTAAAGGGTGCTAGTTGATTACCCGGAGGGTGGTTCTTCACTTGCATTGCTATCTTCTATGTCTCAATTATCTACGGACAGACAAAGGAACGTCAGACTAAGTTCACATCCGATGCATGTTCGCAACTTGCTACATAGCTTAACTTGTAGCCTTGTAATTTACAACAGGGAGAATGTTCGAGAACAAAAACTCCACCCAGAGTGTTGAACAGGTGTCAGTTGGGAACTTTGGACCATCCACCCCTTTTTGGAGGGACTCAGAGGGTACCGATATTCACCGCATGTAGGATACCACTATAGAACAAACAATGGCATAGTACTCTCACCGGGAGCTAAATTACCCTCATCGACCTCCGGTACCGTTGGAGACAAGGCATCTAGGAGGGCCGGGGTAGGCAACTCCAAGCTAGCTGGTGATGGCTACCGCCTTAGATCGGGCTGGGATAAGGCACTTGACCTACTTCTAGGAGATATGCACTATCAAAGTCAATTCACTCAATATACAAGCTCAAGGACGAGGACCTGCGAATGTAGGAGAGGTAATGGATGTCAGTACCTAACCGTACTGTTCACCTCTTATATGTACTTTCTAAACGAACCTAGCTCATGTTTGCTTGTGAGCACATCGCAAGAATTTGGGTGCCGAAAAAACCGAGTCCATCGTGACAGAAACATTGCCTTGCCGAAAAGAAAATATGATTGTTTCCGCAACGCTCAAATCTATGCTTTATCCGAAACGCCTAATATTCTCCAAAGGCTGATCAGACTGAGCTGACGGTAGAATCTTAGCGGAATGTAGTCCATACAGTAGGAGCAGCTAGAGGTCTCTCAGCAGCCTCTTAGCAACCTTTCTCTGCTCATCCACGCCCAGATTCCCTTCATCCGTCTCTTGAATTGCCCTCCCAACGACCAACGTCTTCGCTACCCCCTCAGCGTCGACCCATACTCTCCCATTCCGCCCTACTGCCATTTCAAAAGGGACCTTCTCGGCAATCTCATCTAGAATCACCATAGATCCCTGAGCCGAGGGATTCGGCATCATCAGCCGTCTGCTCATACCCAGGCTAACATCGAACAACATGCCACCCTTTAGCTCACCCATGCCATCAGATTTTCCAGTGGCAGGGTTCACGCATTCTATCTCGGGATCCATGTGTTTATTAGCAAGAGCAATGCGCGCATACACCAAAGAACCAGGGTTGAGTTGCGGTCGGGTCTTGCGGGTAACACCGGCAAAGGCAAGATGTGGAAGAGAAGCGAAAGGCGTGTGAGGAGAGATAGAGCAAGAGAAGCTATCAGAGGTGGAGTGATGAACCGTAGCCAGTATGAGGTCTCCGGCTGTAGGAATGTACTGTATGTCGAGTAGAACATTAGCTTGCTGAATCTGCTTTCACAAGTGGAGCAGGGCTAAAGCAGAAGCCCACTAACACGTCCACCATTGGTTTCAACCCAGACGGCATTCTTCTTGTGGTCAATACAGAGCTCACCAGCTACAACAGGCACAATCCTGTCTGGAGGAATATGTCTCAGACCAGGCCCAAGTTTCAATGGGATAGATGGATTGGAGGAGGTGGGGAGGGCCCCCGGAGGAATTGGATCGCCTGGAAGTACGAGTGGCGAGAGTGCCATGGTAAACAGGTCGGCCGAAGGCGTAACTGCCCGTGCTATCGTTGCATTGTTTTGGTGTTTAGTGGCAGCCCTATAGAGACATTCGGCAAAAAAATCCCATCCTGGTGAAAAAAAAACTCCACAAGGAAATTTTCGAGAAACGAAGTCTCACCGTCCTTACATAATATTCAGCAACCCCGGATTTACATAACTCAAATTCTTCCCAGAATATCTGCCATTTAAGGGGAAGAATGAGTGATCAGGAAGGTACTGGGGCTGCGTCAACGCCTCCAGAGCGCATTGTTATTGGCATCGCCTTTGGGAACTCCAACAGTTCAATCGCATTTACGTCGAAAGTAAGCTCTCCGAGGCCGGGTGCAGGACCCTGATATCTCTGGGCAGGTCAACTTCTCGTTCTTCTATTCTTGTTGCTAACCGACTACTCCGACGCAGGAAGGGAAGGCAGAGGTTATTGCCAATGAGGATGGAGGTATGTTCAGTCCTTCGGTGATGACAGGGAGGCATTGCAGGCTTTATATTTCCTTTTTCTTATCATATACCACAGATCGTCAGATCCCCTCAATGCTGTCCTATGTTCAAGGGGAAGAATATCATGGCACTCAAGCCAAGACTCATCTCGTGCGGAATAGCAAAAATACTATTGCATACTTCAGAGACTTTCTAGGCCAAGAGTTAGTTACCCGTATAATGTGTCCTTGATACAATTCACTAACTTTACGGCTGCAGTTTCAAGTCGATAGACCCGACGCCATGTCATGCATCTGCACACCCAATAGAACATGAATCTACTGTAGCTTTCTCCATCCAGGAATCGGCTGAGGAAGGCACTCATGTCCCAATCACGGTTTCGGAGATTACAACCCGTCATCTGCGCCGCCTTGCTTCTTCGGCTTCAGATTTCTTGGGTAAGAGTGTGAATGCAGCAGTTATCACGGTGCCAACAGATTTCTCTGAGAAGCAGCGAGATGCCCTTATCAGCGCCGCACAGGTTGCCGGTATCGACATCCTCCAGATTATCCACGAGCCTATCGCTACGGTCCTCGCGTATGATGCACGCCCTGAGTCCAAAGTATTGGACAAAGTAGTTGTGGTCGCAGATTTTGGTGGTACTCGTTCAGACGTCGCAATAATTGCCTCTCGGGGGGGCATGTACACAATCCTTGCCACAGCGCATGACTACTCGCTCGGTGGCGCAAACCTCGATCAAGCTCTCATTGACTATTTTGCTAAGGAGTTCACGAAGAAGCATAAGACGGATCCCCGAGAGAATACACGAAGCCTGGCGAAGCTAAAACTAGAAGCTGAGGCAACGAAGAAGGCATTGAGTTTAGGAGCTAGTGGCAGCTTTAGTGTCGAGAGTCTGGCGGATGGTATTGACTATAACTCGACGGTCAATAGGACCAGGTATGAACTGTTGGCTGGGAAGGTTTTTTCCGGTTTCACGAGACTGGTGGAAGGGGCCATCCAGAAGGCCGGATTAGATGTTCTAGACGTGGACGAGGTATTCCCCACCCACTCCACATCCGTACTTCTCACCACTAACTGCTATTTAGGTTATCCTATCCGGGGGAGCCTCACACACGCCCAAAATAGCATGCATTCTCCAATCTGTCTTCCCGGAAAAAGCTTCGATCCTTGCCCCATCTACTTCAGCTACCGCGATTAACCCATCTGAGCTTGCTGCCCGCGGTGCAGCTATTCAAGCCAACCTAATACAGGAATTCGACAAGGAGGATATCGAGCAGTCTACCCATCCGGTAGTCACTGCCACGCCTCACCTTGCGTATGCCATCGGCGTGGTAGCCATCTCCTCTGACGAGAAACACGGTATCTTCAAGCCACTAATGGAGGCCGAGACTGCTGTGCCCGTGCGGAGGTCTGCCCAGATCGCTACACCAAAGGAAGGAGGGGATGTTCTAATTAGGATCTGCGAGGGGTTGCGCGAGATCAAAGCCCACAAACCAGAGCCGAAGCCAAAGGTCAACGGAAACAAGCCTGGTAACGCCAGTGACGGAGACGGGGAGGATAGTGGTGTAAGCGATGATGACGAGGAAGAGATCAGGCAGATTGTTTGGAAAGCAGGTAGAGTCCTCGCGGAAGCAGCGATCAGGGGCGTGAAGAAAGGTGGTAAAGTCGAAGTGGGCGTTAACGTCGGAGAGGACTTGAGCCTGTCTATCACAGCAAGAGAAGTTGGTGGGAAGGGGGGTGTTCGCGGGGTGGTGGGAAGACCCAAGGCCGCGGAGAACGGGAGTGCGTGAGGAAAGCATGGTAGGTTAAAGGCAAGTAGGTAATGAAGCCTACGTAAGTCGGATTATTGGGTAATAGCAATGCTTTAGGGGAAGTGTTTTTGCTTTCTCATCTCATGAACGAACGAAGCCATACAGATAGAACGCCTTTGCTGGTTGTGGCTTTCATTTAAAAGCTCGCCTCCTTTTAATATATCCTAGGGGCTTAGATCAATAGTAGAGGGGGAAAGAACGAATCAAGAGAATTGTTATGATTAAGGCTTACAAGGTATTTGCTTACTCGCTGCGCTCATAGAAAGAAACTCGTAGCATAGGCGCAGGTAAATAGGAGCGCATCAATGACGATGAAGGCCCCGGGTCTCCCCTGCTTGTTCAGGAGAGTATGATACAAGGCAAGAGCTAGAGACTACGCAGAGGATGGGTGCAAGCGCAATGAAAGCTATTACAACGAGGATGGACAGCCTCGAACGAGGACACATCGGAACCCTTGTGCTGTCGCGCCCACCCTACAGAGAGAGTGATGCTAGAGACCGTGCTAGTTTAATTCCTAAGACACCTTAGTTGGTATACGCTGTTCCGAACTCTCTCGATACCTGAGCACCTCAGTCGCATTGGACCATACTGTATTAATGTACATACCTGGGCAACGGAGCCGCTCTCCCACCACGGGGATTTATTTATAAAGGGGTTCCAATGAACAAGATGGTCATCACCAAACAAAGCATCCAAACGAGAATGTAATCCTTACAACAAGACTATAGATTAGATCTCATGGCAAATAATAAGTCCCCATCACACCGCGTTGAGATGTAGTGCGTAGATTCTACGTGCCCCCCCCCCCGAGGGGGCGGGTGTTAACCCACAGAGCGCGGGATCCGTACAAACTCACCCCCTCCCGCCAGGAACGGCACACAAACCAAGTCAAAGTGCCTCCCGACAACCCGGCGGCAACTTGGCGCAAGTAAAACCCGACGACAGGAACTCGCCAAGCTGTCCCGGCACGTCCACAGCCCAAGCCCCGATAAGAGCAACATGAGATATTAAAAAAAAAAAAAAGAAAAAAAGGGGGTGCGGTGCGGAGGGGATAGATAAAAGTAAGTTAAAAAAAAAAAATATTTCACTAAGCAAGTTGGAGAGTGTATTGATGGAGTGGAGGATGAGTGGTAGTATCGAATGATAAATAATACCACGACGGTTAGATCATAACGGCAAAGGATGTAGGGAGGTCTCCCCCCGAACCTTTTTTTTGCCCCGGGGGGCTCTCGTGGCTATTGGGCGTTCCTACTAATGAAGAGAGCGAGGGGGGCAAACGGGATCAGATTTAAAATTGTTGTATTTTGGCGGAACCTTGGTGGTGAGGGTAGTTGTGGGACTTGATCATCTCTTCTCCCTTGTATTTTTGGCGGGGGGCAGATGGGGGTGATTTACAGAGTATTTCGTGGGGGATTGCAAAGCGGGTGTGGTGTCCAATCAGCAAAGCCCCATTCTTCCGAATCGGTGCATCGGGCAATTGCTATCCTAGTTTTTTTTTTTCGACAAAGTTCACAGCGCACTAAGTCACTCCCAGGTAGTTCAATTCAACTTATCATCGTTTCTCTAACTACACCCTCTCCTCTTTCTTTCGTGCATCGTCATCTCAAAGAAAGAAGAAAACTCCTCTCCGTTCGTCGTCATCACCTCTCTCCACTCCGTGAAAGCAAGGAAAAATCACCATATCTACAACTTCTGGGTAGGTAGAGGGGGTTTCGAGGGGGTGGGGGGGGGAACACGCATTAATGTACAGGAGAGGAACAAGGAAAGAAGAAAGAAAAGTAACGCTCGATCGTTCAACCATCCATAAGAATCTCCAAGCCGCCTTGCGACGCTGGAATTAAGTAAAACTTGAAAAGAAGTTTGAAGAGGTTGCCAAGCATCTTCTCTCTCTCCCACTCGGTCCCTTATCATCGTCGGTTGAAAAGAGTTCGAATAAATGAAAGTCGTCTTCGGGTTTCTCGTTTGGGATCTTTAATTGCTGAATTATGTGCGCTGTACAACCGAAAAGGCATGTTGCGTCGATCGCGAATCGGGAAAACGTCGTGATGTTTGAACGAAGGGGAGATCCAAAAGAGCGCTCTTCCCTGTTGTCGCCGCATCCGCCAATGTCGATCGAGATGTCCAACCGCAAAAAAACTCAAGCTGACACGGCAGCGAGATCGCAAGTGGAGTGGGCCTTCAAGACTAATCACCTAGCCCCCGGGCACCTATAATGGAAAAGAAAAGGAAAAAAAAAAGACTGTCATCAAACTCTCCGGGAGAATCAAACTTCTTCAATCCAGCAAGAATTATCTGTCGAAGATTTTCCCAATAAGAAGCCTGACGACCGACCGCGAAAGAATGGCCGCAATCCGTTCCGCTCTCCTCAGTGTTCTGCGAATGAAATAAAAACGTCTAGCGTCAAGCCTCCAACAGCACCAGCGCAGAAAAGCGGATCAAGCCTCCGTGCGCCGGGTAGAAGAATCGCATCTCCAAGAAAGGAGCGAGAGATAAGTAAGAAAGGGCCCCCCTATAGGGCGAAACCAGCGAGGGCGACCACGGAGCCAAAGAGCCAGGTCGCGATGAGGCTGACGCGGTGGCCACTGGCTGCGCTCTTTGGAGCTACCGTTGGAGTGAGGGTCGGGATGCTGGTTACGTTCTGAGTTGGCGCGGCAACATTGATGGTCGTAGTAGAGTTTGCATATGTCGGCCAGCTAGTTGATGTTATGTTCACGCGCGGCGGATAGCCAGTGACGACGGCAGTCGCAACGACCTGTTTGACAGTCCTCGTGATGGTACAGGTCGAGGTGTAGGTTGTCGTCGTGATTGGATCGGCGAGGACAGCCATGAAGGGCGAGAGGAACAAGAGGAGCGCGGCGAGAAAGTTGATGCGCAGCATTTTGTGTGGTGATATGTGTGTGTGTGTGCTGTTTGGCTTGAAAAGAACGAGTGGATGATCGCGGTCTGATGCGACGAGAAGTAGAGGGTTGTTTCAAACTGAATGCGAAATGCGCCGAATGAGTGTCGGTAGTGTTGGTGGTGTTTGGTTTGGATGGGGTAGGAAGAAAGTTGTGTTATGTGTTATGCATGCGCTTTGCGAAAAGAACGTGGTTGGTGTTGTCGTTGTTGACTACCGTTGTGGTGAATGGGTACTGTGATAATTGTGGTACAAGGAGCGTTTCCTTATCACTGCTGTTCGAAACCAGAGCTTTTCCAGAATATCCAACCCGCAGCAGCAGACGTCAAAGGAGTGAACGGATGAAACTCAACCGAAAGAGAAGAGGAGGAGAGAGAGTGTGTGCGCTGGAAGGGGGCGGGAGAAATGAGTTGCTATATCTCCACGGGTGACGATGAGTGAGCGGCAGTGACACTAAGCCGGGGGCCGTTGCCGGGAAATTGAAATTTCGGCTTCTCGTCCGCGAACTTTTCCCCAAGGCCCTTCAAGGGTGTTGCGCTCTACTTTGCGCGATAAGTGAAATCTTTTATTTTTTCGGCAGGACAGGACAGGACTGGCTTCCTTCTTCCCTTGGGAAATGAAGAGAACGAAATGAAGAGAATGAACGAATGTATTACCGTCCTAGCGATGGGCAGGACGAAAGGTACAGGACGTGTCCTGTTTGGAGCGGAGCTGGTTAAATAGAAAAGCTTCGCCGTGCATTCACTCTTAAAACAAGCCTCTCCAGTTGGATTGCAGAGCTCGCCACTTCACAGCCATAATTCCCACTCCTTGCGCCTTAGACGATCTCAAACCTCTTTCATTCTCTCTCCCTCTCCCTCCCTCTCTCTCTCTCTGCGGATTCCGAACGCCGGGGGAAAAGCCAGCGTCTCGCGTTGTTGGCCCCACGCCAACGCGCCGTGGAACAAATGAGAGCTTCTAATCTCCCACTCACGCCAGGGCCCCAGGGGCTGTAACCAGGAGGGATGATAGGACGGATGCGATGCGATGCGCGGTTCATGCAGACAATCAATTAGCGGGTGAGAGTGAGCCAAGGCTCGGCTGGTCCAATCCAGTGGCGTCGGTCAGGTACGGACGCAAGGCACACTTTGACTGTCAGCCAACCAACCCGACCGCCGGCCCTCGCTTTCCTCTCCTCTTGTGGAGCACAGGTACTTGCTTGCGCAGCCATTTCCACGCCGTCCGAGAGTAACAACCCCTCCAGTCCGTTTTGCGACTCTTATTGCGCTTGTCGATCCCGCGCGCCGGGCGGTGATAGGGCCGGTGGGATCAGGAACAATCCTCGCGCCATGTGGCATCTCATATCTGTAGATCCCCTTGCCATTTACGTCAACCATGATGAATCAGTGCGGGCCCGTTTGTCTCCACTTTTCTTGCGATACAAGCCGACCCAGTCGTCCATCTCTTTTTTTCTTTTCCTTCTTCTCTTCTCTGCTTCTCGCCTTTGCCTTTCCCGGGCCTTTTTCGTCTTTTTTCTTCTTCTTCTCCTTTACACCCATGCGCTGGTCGACAAGGTGACCGGGAGAGAGAGACTGGCAGGTTCTAACCTAAAACCTTCGGCGGGTATTTCCGCGCACAGGTAACGAGGTATTTTTGGACGGCTTCACGTTTCATCTGGCGGTTTTTTCGACCCGGGGACTTCTTGACCTCTTTGGGGCTATTCTAATCTCCTCTTGTGCTCCACGAAACGACCATGATCGTCGCATCCCCCGGCAGGCGGTCAGCGAGTTGCTAGGACATCCTTCAACGTGGTACGCGGCTGTGGGTTTTACTCGTGCTGTGTATTCAGGTTTCCTCTCTGGAGCATTGGCCGAAAGAGCTCTTCGCCCACACCACTTTTGAGTCAAATGCAAGACGATACGGCGACCGCTTTAAGAGGGATCGCAACGTGCAGCAGCGGGAATCCGTCAACAACGACAACATCCTTCCCGTTCCTCACGTCCATTGTTTCCTGGTACCGTACTATTGCTGCGAAACCAAGAATAAGATACCAACCAACGCATCCCCAAAACTGACACCTGGTACCTACATACGTATGCCGCTTTCTTGGGTTCTGCCATCCACGGAAGCAAGCGCCCGTGTTACGCTCCACGTTTCATCTGCCAAAAAGGCTGAATTTTTAGTTTCGGTGGATCGGGGACAACGCGCGCATATCCAGTGGAGCGCTCCCTCTGGCCGAATTTCGAACTTAGAGCCCTCCTTCGTGCTCCGAACCTATATATATAAATATATAAACGCCTATACCTCGATCCATCTAGGCCCTATGGGAGCGGATTTCTTTCCTTTCGAAAACAAAAAACCGTGGACCAACAAGCAAAGGAATTTTCTCGAAAAGTAATACTCTACAGAGTTTCCAAGGCTTTTTAGACAACCGAGTACCTTTTTCGTTTTCTTTTCCATTTTTTTTTTAACTTTCTTTATATTTATCGGAAACGTCTCGTGCCTTCTCCTCAACTTCATGACCAACCATATAGACAACGTCTCTTCGGAGAGAAGAAGCACCATACCTCCTGCATACTAACAACAAGAGCCTTCCTCCACTTCACCACCACCAATGGATTCTAAATAAACTAAAGGCCCCCACCCCTCAACAAGAGGAAAAATAGGGCCGGAATGGTGCGCAGAGCCACCGTCAGCCCCCACACCCTCGATCTCTAGAAGGACCCATCCGATCCGATTCCCGCCCCGAAGGATAATCCTCCGCACGGATCCACTCAAGCCGCTGACCACAACCCAATTGCTATCTTGGAGATGGGGATAAGGCCCCTCGTGCTACCCCACCACCTAAACCCCCCCCTTATCTCTCTTATTTTTTTTTTCCAATGGGTTTTTTTGTTTGAAGGGGACCGTCCGCCGTGTAACGTATGAAGGGTACTTGTACCACCCCGCACCTAATCTCTCTTACTCGAATCAATCTTAATTTAGAAAGAAAAATTAGAAAAAAAAAAAGGGAGGGGGTTGGGCGTGGCGGCCACGTAATAATTGAGAAAATTCTCAAATGTCCACTCGCAGCTCTTCTGCCTAGCTCTCTCGCGCCTGCGAGTCTCCCAACCCCTCCCTGCACGTGTGGGGCGGTGGCGAGGTTCTGGTTGATATTTCACGCCTCGGTACTGCGTACTGTTCACCTAGCTCAAGGTACCCGGGAGATAGACTCATCGTCTAAACAGGTGCAGCCCTATTTTGTATTTTCATATTCGCTAGCGTAATCCTCCTAATCGTACCAACGAGGTCCAAGCAATATCAGAAAATTGCCATCTACCGATGGCGACATCGGAATCCCCCCCCCCCTTTCCAAGCCAGCGCCTGACCCTTGTGTCATCTCTTTAAAAGCTGGTGTGACTTTAAAGATACTAGAAGCACAACCATCTCTTTTCCGCTGCCGCTGTCACTGCGATCTTCCATCTTTTAGAAAAAGAAGAAAGGATGGTTAAAAAGGATGAAGGTGAATATTTAAAAAAAAAAAAAAAAAAACTATTCACAAGCTTCAACGCCGGTAAACTCATAATCCTCCGCCTCCTCGCAAAAGGCCATAGCTCTCGTCAGCTTCCTACTCATATTCGACTCGGTCAGCACGCCCCTTTTTTCGGGCGACAAAATAATGTCCTCATCATAGTAAGAAGCGCATCTGTCGCGCCTGGGGCGGTTAGCCTTCCGATAGGGGTCCACATCAGGACTGAGTTTCACGACCTCCTCGATTTCTGGAAGAGGGGCGGGTACGGCGCCCTTCGGCATCCGTTTTCTGCGTCTTGGAGTCTCTAGAAAGTATCCTAGCGGCATTGGGTGGGATGCGGCACGGAGTGGCGATTCAGCAGTAGGCATCTGCGCCTCAACCTGTTTTTCACCTAAAGTCGGGATCCGGGATCTGTGGGGAGTCGTTGGATTCCTCAATCGCAACGATTCTTTTGGTCGCGGTCCGGAGTACCTACCGACAACTCCCTCGTTAGATGGTTTTTGGTTCTCTTTATCGCTGTCTTCGAATTCTACGTCGGTCTCTGCCGGACTTGTCCCACCATCAGGCGGAAATTGTATGATCTCGTGGGCTTGGCTGGCGCTCCGAGCCGTCCCTAGGCCCTCCGTAGTAGGGAAATGGTTTCGAAGATCACCATCCAGGCCTGGTATTGCAGGGACTCTCCACTTTTTCCTAGGGGAAGCACTAAGCATATCCTCCAACCACTTATCTACATTAGATTTGTCTGCGCCCGGACTGAATATTGCCTTGGACGCCATTGGGGTCGGTATTGCTATAGAGCGCCGCGCATAGTACAGCTCGCTGTCATCTTCATCGTCCCAGATGCCGAAGTCTGGGGTCGCTGAACCGAGTATGGGAGGGGTGGATTCTTCCGTCACTACCCTGTCCCTGAAATCGCCCTTTAGAGTAATGAGCTCATCATTAACTGACCGCTCTTTGGGCTCCATGCCGGAATTATCGCTGGTTGACCCATTGAGTCTACGTCTATGGCCGCTATCGCTCACTGGGACACACCGGAGGCTCTGAACTTCGGAATTTGCAACCGCTTTGGAGAGAATCTTCGCTTCGTTAAAAGAAATACTCTGCTTGATTTGACCATTTAAAATGGTGGCCATGGCTCCTGACGTGCACCCCGCAGCACCAGATACCTGCCCGACTTTTTGCCCTTCGACAACACAAACCCTAGACCTCTCCGCTACCCGGCGGTGTAAAACAGGGAGCCGTGATTTCCTTGAGTGCCCCCCCAGTGTCGATCCTGAAGGCTGAAGATCATTTCGCAAAGTAATCTGCGCATGGTGGAAAATCTGAGCCATCTTTGTGCTATGCCCTGGACTAGCCGCGGCCCTCAAGAGGGCGGGATTCTGGCTACGTTTTCGCCCGATGTTTGGAGAACCACGGTTAGGGGTCTGGGGTACCTGGATGGCTTCACTAGCCGGACCTTGTCTCTGTTCATCCATTGGATCCAGCTGCTCACCAAAAACCGTACCAGTCTTTGAGATAGGATATATGATTTCGTCATGAACCTTTTCCAAGGCCGATCTCCCCCGGGTCACTGAAAGACATACTGAAAATCACTTCTGTGTCAGGGTCATACGGCTCACAGTTTGGCCATTGGCTCACCCATATTGATATATATAGAGGAAAATAGGCAGCTCGAGTTGGAGGAGGCGAGCGGATTGCATTGACATACGTGTCGCGGGATGTCTCGCCTGCTCTGTGTCATGATCACCAACGCGAGTCTCTGGGTTCCAGGCCTCTCCGTCCTCAATATCGAGGTGATCCTAAATTTCTCCATGAGCAAGTAAAAAACAGACAATGCGGTGTAGTGATATCCGCCCTCGCAATTTCGATAATGCAGCAGGCGAGATAGAGTACTTACGTGATCTTCACGGGACATAGCTCTCGCAGTTGTATTCTTATTTTAGTTGAGGTGAAAATTAGGAGAAATGAACCGAGGGAATGAGGATGAACGATAGTAGCAATAGTATTCCAGAAATACACCCGTTCATGATTGCGAACGCCAGTGAGCGTGGTGCACCAAAGGAGGAGGGGACAACCCAGGCGTGGTCGACGAGCCTGAGTACCACCTTCCCTCCTTCTCTCCTTCCCCGGAGATGCGACTCGCACGAAGGAAAAGGCCAGAGACTCTGATGATTTAGGTATTCTAATCCGGCGATCGGAATGGGATGTCCCTTGTATGTTGCCGGGGTGTTCACCCGTGCTCGGTACGATAAAATATATTATTGCTCGACAAGAGCAGCAACACGGGGAGCAGGGCACGAGAGCAGGACGTAAGCTCTAATAGATGACCTAATTCTTCTGATATTGACGTGGTACGTGCTCGCCTCACGACTACTACTACCGGTTCACGACATGGCCTGGACGGCAGGGGCACGGCGTGGGCATCGCATGGCATGAATCGAGAGCGGACGTGCGACGCGCTATGTATAGAGAAAGGGAGGGATGGTGGTGACGGTGCTGTCGGAACCGTGATTGCACTCCAGTCCCGCACACTTGCACACTTGCACACTCGCACACTCGCACATTGCTCGGGTTGCTTGGACTGGCTGGTCTCATGTTGGGTCTCCTAATTGGACGACATGGGGAGCGGCAGGGCGAATGCATGCGAGATGTGGCTCCCAGTCTGAAACGCAAGCGAGGGATAAAAAAGCAACGAAACACTCCCAAACCAAAGCCCAGATAGGCTTGTCTGGGATATGGTACTCTATCCTACCGGGTGAGGAGCCTGGGAGAGGGAAAGCCTGGAAAATCGGGCCTGTAGAATCTGCAGAGTCGGGCCCAAGCTGTGGGATGCGAGGCAGCCGGTCAACTGCCTGTCGACTTGGCCGTCCAATCGCTCGAGGTCGTCCATGCCGCTCCTCTTCTTGTGTCTGTCGTCAGGAGTCCGTGATTCGTGAGCTCCGGCGGACAAACCCCCATGCTAAATTGGGTCGGCTTTCCAGGGGCCGGCGCCCGTTGGCTTGTGTTATTTGCTTTATACGCTCTACTATCTATACGCTCTATACGGCCTGCAGCTGGCTCAAAGAGCGTCCGCGCCGAGCGAAACTGCTCCAGGGTCCCCGTCTCGGTTCTGCTCAGCTTTTGCATCTTCTTTCTCCTCCGTCCTTTTCGACCATGCGCTGGACTGCACGCTGCGGAGCATCATTACCTATCTATCACTCTGCGAGGACCAGCATTCGCCATCAATTTACTCGAACTTTAGCCTGGGCTTGACGCTCAATCTTTCATTCCCACTCCCTTGACACTTCTCGGTTAGCTCTTCACGACGGGTCTTAAATAGTGCGCCCTCCACCGTCCTCTATTTCACGAACTTGATCGATCTATATAGCCTTCCGAAGGCACATAGAGCCCTGGGTGGGAAAAAGGAGTCGCTCTTGTGAAAGTGCGGCTTGAGGGCCGAGGACGGGACAGACACTGCAGGCCCGAGTTGGACCTTCCAAAACTCCAAATGTAAGTTCTCTGACCTCGAGTGTCTCGAGGCTTTTCTCCACAACCTGGTTTTGGGAACTATCCCGTGGCCTTCTGTGGGAAGGGTTTCTCTTTCATTGCTGCGTTTCGGCCGCGAGTCGACATCTTTCCCGGATCTCATTGTCTTTCTTGAACTCGGACATCTCCGTTATGATGGGCATTCGAAACCAGTTATTCATTATCTTCCCCGTCAATCGCGCATCGTCTAACTGTACATCACAAGCACGCAGAAAAGATCAAATCCACCTCTTCTGTCCTGGGAATTCGTAATGAATACGGCACATTACGACAGGCATTCGACACAGTTTATATTTCAAGCTCTTATGTCAGCTCCGAAATACAACATTCATTCCCTCAAATATTTTCTCTGACGCCAACCTCAGGCTCTAGGTCTTATC
Source organism: Glutinoglossum americanum (assembly GCA_020080175.1). NCBI lineage: Eukaryota > Fungi > Ascomycota > Geoglossomycetes > Geoglossales > Geoglossaceae > Glutinoglossum > Glutinoglossum americanum. The sequence continues at coordinate 8,486 of JAGHQL010000027.1, read as the reverse complement.
GCCACCAGACCTAACGACATAACTTTCTGTTCACAGGCACTATATGCGCCGTTGCACTCTTTCATCTTGAAGACGACAAGATCTTGGACAAGATCAACACCAGAACTACCCGACCAGAGACTCTCATTTTTTTTATTTGCCGTTGAGCTTTTCGCTTGTTCTTGCTAGCGGGCGTATTTTAATTTCAAAGACGGTTCATTCGCAGACGACAATAACGGCCGGCTGCACGTCACACGCGGACACAAGCTCGGAAGCCTTTCGTCACACCAACTACTTTCCATGAACGTGGAGGCTTCGGAAACATACAGGACTGCACTTCTCACAAACCGACATCCTGGTTTTCACTCCAGGACTCTTGGTGTAACCGTATAGTGGCTTTGTTTGGCTGGACCAACAAAGGATACATAATTATCATATAGATGCAACAAGGTTCTCGCCAGGGTGCGCCTCCAGGGCTGCCTTTGGGACAAGCCGACAGAGTCATTCGTGGAGATAATGGAGCAAGTAACCCTGCAGCTGGCTCAGCCAGAAGAGTCAGGGAGATGACAGAGGCCGAGCAGCGAAGTAAGGCTCGAGATGCGGATGGTAATACGAACTTTCCGGCACCTCAAGCAGCTGGCAGGACGCGGTTACCGGTGCGGCAAAACGTCAACGATCGACCATCAAACGCGCAGAACTCTACGTCTCGGAATAATAAACGGACTGTTCCCCCGGCCATTACGAGTGGGAGGGGTAATCCTGGAGCCATAGGGGCTGCCATCTCGAGGCCCGCCCCTATGCCGCAGTGGCCTCTAGCAGAAAGTAGGATGGATCCGATTGGGGAGGGAAGCGTTGGTCGTGGCACACCCCCGCAGAGACCCCCGCGGCCACGATACGTCCCTTCCCTCCTAGACTCGTCGAAGATTCAGGACCATACTCCAAGCTCATTCGCCTACCGACCTACACAACCATCACAACAACCACAACCGCAGAAGAGCGCCGAAACCCCTACCGAACCAGCCAACCCAGCATCGCCTCCTTCAACATACGATTCCGGCCGGGACTCTCAACATTCGAGCTCTTCAATAGGTACAATTCCGGATTTCCCGCAAATTCCAACCGCCGCCGCCGCCGGTCCCCCGCGACGGATAACTAACTATGGTCCCCCTCCATCACGGAGAGGGAACTCTTCGTTTTACTCTCAGTCGTCCTATGTATCACCTATACCAGAAGAAGGCGCCGGGATGCGAACTCCTGGTTCATATGCATCGAGCCATGTGATCCCAGTGAGTTGGGGCTCCGGCTCCCAGGACTATCCTCCTAAGGAAGGCATGGACGCCCCGTCTGACGAGGAAGATGGAAGGCAGTCGAGGAGTACCGGCGATGATGAGGAAGATGGACTTGTCAGGAATGCCAGCCTAGGGAAGCGCCATAAGCCTTCTATAACGACCATTAAGAGCGCGGAGAGGCTGGCGCAGCTCCCTAACCGCCCTACAGATGATGATCAGCAACAAAGTTCAAGTTCTAGTTCGTCTGAAAAGGGCAATCAAACGGCCCCCAGCGGAACCGCAGGTAGAGGCATCACTGCTGCTGGCGCGACAGGGGCAATTGCAGCTGTAGGCTTGGGAACTTCATCAGGCAATAACGGGGAAACAGGCCGGTTGGATATTACCCCGCCATCCCCGCAGCCTCGCAACAATTACTTGTCCATCAGTGAGTCCTCACCAGTGTCGAGGGAGGGGAGTCCTTTGCCAAGAGAGGTTAGCCGATCGGTATCGCCTGTAGACTCGCGAGTTAGCAAGATAATTGGAGCATATGGAGGTGGCCCTCATGATATCCCGGGTCGCAATGGTGGCCCTACACCAGCGAAATCTTCATTCAGCGAAAGGCTTCCTGGGCTTCGGCGCCCTCCGAAACTGAACCTTGACGCGGTAAGGGAAGCGGAGGCAAGAGGGAGTCTTACCAGCCTCCCGGAGCTGATCAAACGCGCTACCAAGCTTGCCGCCGTATTGGAGAAGGGCCGGCCGGAAAGCGAGTGGGAAGCGTACTCAATTGATAGCGGAGACGGAAGCAATGGTAACAGTGCCGATCTCCATATATTTCAACATGTGTACTAACCGATTGTAGCATCCCAACGGCGCTCTGGTTCTATCTCAGATATCCTCGCCTCCTTCCCTCCTCCGGTTCTTGCTCCGCCGAGAGGCGACCGCCGGCAAAGCCGAGGACTTTCCAGATGGCCGTTACCTGCGGACGGCTTCACTCCTGTAGATAGACGGTCCGCAGACATAGACCAAAGGCCGCCGAGGCGTAGGTGCTGTGGTCTTCCACGATGGGCTTTCATCCTCCTTGTCATCATCGCCCTAATTGTCATCGCTGCTGCAGTAGTAGTACCACTAGAACTCATCAAATTATCCAAAAAGAAGGGTGGGAGCGGCAGCGCATCCGAAGCAGCTATACAAAGGTGTCGACAGCGGCTTCAGTGCATGAACGGTGGGACATTAGTTAACAACGGCAGTTCCTGCCAGTGTGTCTGTGTCAACGGCTTCACTGGCGACAGTTGCACATCCTCTGCGAACAGCGGTTGTGTCACCCTAGATACCAGTTCGGACGCGGCCTTGCAGAATGCCACGCTTGGCTCGGCGATACCGCGCTTGCTTGAAAACGCCAATAAAAACTTCAGCATTCCTCTAGACTCAGCAACGATACTCTCCCTCTTCTCCTCCTCCAATCTTTCATGCACCTCTCAAAACGCTCTCGTCACATTTAACGGCCACGCTAGCCGCTTTACCCAAGATTCTATACAGTCTTCCGCAGTTGGGTCTGCGACCATCACCGATGCCCCCAGCAAACGTGCAAACCCTAGTGAACCCACGGCGTCGAGTATCCTCACCATTCCTGATGACATCTCATTTAGCCTCTTCAGCGGAACACTGCAGGCCGCACCCTCAGCAACTTCAGTGACAAGCCCTGGTGGCCAGGGAAGCCCAAAATACTACATCGTCAACGACACCATGCTCGATTTCGCAAGGACTAGTGTGCTATTCGTATTCCAGGAGAAAAATTCTCTAGACGCCGCCGTATTGGCACAAGGCAGACTCCAGAACGCTTTCACCTCGGACAGAAGTCTGTCCAACGTGGATGTAGGGAATAACATCACGGTTAGGCTCAGCTGCAATACCCTTGACCTAGGGGATGGTAAAAAGATCGGCAAGGACTCGTGCTAGCGGGCTATGCCGCATATTCTCGGAGATTTCACGAAATTTCCAGCAAGGTGGACGCCGGGAGCTAGTTTTGGATTAAGCTCCGGGGCAAGGCCTCTTCGTTCTCGTTATTTGCATTGGTGCGATGCATGCATCTAGGAGGCTGAGTTTATTTGGCTATTTCCATCGGCGTTGGTGTGCTTGAATCCTTCTTTCCCTTCTTGATCCGTGGCGTTGCGACTACCCTTCCTGCGTGTACGTCATCTGAGGGCAGGTAATATCTTTCCCCCTCATCCTCTCCTTAATCTATTACGTCTATTTTATCTGCAGAATCCTGTGCGACCGAAAGCATAGCCAACAAAGGCTCCCACTCCCATCTATTCCTAGGGATACTTTTTTATCTCTTCTTTTTTTTTTTGTGTAACTTTGTTCCTATTCGCTCGCCTTTCTCGGCTGTACATAACACATACTCTGGGTGATTTATGGCGACGTCTATTTTTCATGTATATGAATGGCATTAATGGCGGTGGGTCTTAACTAATATATGGACCCGTCGTTGGAATTGGATTTGGACTGGGATGGAGTTGGAAATGAAACCCGGTTTACCTTTTACTGCATTTTTATTCCACCCCTTTTTAACTTTTTGATCGCGTACTACCAACCACACCACCTCACCCTAACTCCCTACGGTCTAAGATTACGGCCAAAAACGGATACTTGGAAGTTGACTACCAGCTGCCAAGGAATATCGATGGTCCGTAGGATTGCTGGTATTCTGGCATGACCGAGTAGAAAAGGTGATGTCTTTGCACCTCGCCTCTCCATCCACAGCGGCATCCCTTCAATTTATCTCCCACAACAACAACCACCACCCCCGTCGACACATGGTTGCATCTCGCACCTCCAGACTTTTCCTCTCAAGGGGTAGACACTCGAGTGCGCCTAACAATTTTTTCCTTCTTTTATTTATCCAGATACTAACCCCCCCCCCCCAAAAAAAAAAAAAAGCTCACCAGAATACCATAAAAAAGTCAACACGCAAAGCATTATCGATGTTTGTCGGTTGCGACATGCCAGGGAAGAGCATGGTAAACAAGGGCCACCGGGCACGTTCATATTGACCCCCCCGCCTTGCTTTTTGCTCTTCCTCGAGTACTGTCCGCAACCCCTTAATCTACTCTGCACTCTATAGTATAGTATCAAACCCTCCACTTCTACGCTCCAAGACTCGCTCCGCGTCGTGTTTGAACGCCTGAGGGACATGCCCCCAGCGCCCCGATTGTGGATTTCGTTAAGCCACTCTGGGAAACTCTGCACCCCTTCTGCGCTGGTGAGGCTTGCGTCGGATATATCTTTGATTATGGGGGTGGGCTGGAAAATTTGTTTGTTGGTTTGTTGTTTAGTTTCTAAGATGAAGGGGATGTTACTTGGCTGCCCACGTGTAATGGAGGCGAAGGCTTTGCTGGGGTTCGGACGTGCGTGTTAGTGGTCTGGATCCGCCCGTGACGCGGATGCTTCTTCACGCTGCCAGGTACGACGGGTGGGTGATGAGGCTGGACTGCACGGTTCTGGGGTGGACCTGGTGGTGCGGGTTTGCGTCGTGCGTTACCAGTGACCTTCGAACCACTGGGACGTGGTACTGGCTGCCCCGTGTCGCTCATTAAGCCCAGACTCTAGGAGTTCTTTGGTACGTTCCAGCATCAATGGTGGCGGCTGTGGAAGCAACTAGGCCTGGTGGGTTGTTCTGGCGAAGTCAAAGAATATCGACATACAATTGAACAAAGGCAAAACATGCCTCACTACCACCACCGCTCGATCTTAACGGGCATCAGTAGTCCTCGGGGTAACTGTTCTCCAGGTTGGCTTTTTTGGTATTCTGGCAATCTTTGCGTGGTATGGCATCTGAAGTGTGAAGTGTCCAAGTAACCGCCCCTTGAATCGAGAGTGCAAGATGTCGTCATATGTCAACGAAGGCGGCGTCGTGGAGATAAATACCCCATCGCTTCCAAGTTTCTCTCCATTTTCGACGTTGCCCGAAGCGTTATTTAACCAATAAAGAGAAAGTTCACCAGGAGAAAAAGAAAAATAGGGAAAAAATAAAATAAAATATTGGGCCACATGAGCCTCTTAGCTTGCTACCTCGCCCACTCTTCTTTGTCCTCCCTCGTTCCCTCTTGACACTTCCTCCACCGTTGACCTTGAATCGAATTGCCTCCTGATAACTACATACCTCTCTCTCTCTCTCTCTTTGGGAAACCGTGTACGCATTCGATCTTTCCAGTCGGGAAGGGGTAAATAAGGGAAAGGAAAAGACCCTAGGGCTCGCTGGGGCTCTCTCTCGCCACGATGGTGTATATCCGCGCGCACCAGCTCCCGCGGCTGAAGGAGTACAAGTACTCTGGCGTGGACCATTCGCTCGTGTCGCGGTATGTGTTGAAGCCGTTTTACACGAGGTTTGTGATTGGGTTGTTTCCGTTGTGGATGGCGTGAGTTTGCTCTTTCCCTCTTCCTGTTGTTGTTATTTTTTTGGGGGTGTGTTGGGAGGTTTGGGAATTGATTGGCTGACGGGTGGATATAGTCCTAACTTGGTGAGTTGCGTCGTGGATATTCTGTTGTGCGCGCTAGCTTGGGGTAGGGTGGATGGGTGGATGGATGGCATGCTCATAGGTGGTGATTGTCGTAGATCACGTTGACGGGGTTCTCGTTCGTGGTGGCCAATTTCCTGACGCTGCTGTACTACAACCCTGGCTTGGATCGGGATTGCCCAGCGTGGGTGTATGCGAGTTGGGCGGCGGGACTGTTTTTGTATCAGACGTTTGATGCTGTGGATGGGACGCAGGCGTATGTTTTTATATATCTATACCTCACGAATTCATTTTTGGGAGGGTGGAAGGCTTAGTTTGGGTCGTGCAGGCGGAGAACGCATCAGAGTGGACCGCTGGGGGAGCTTTTCGATCATGGTATGTGGAATCATTGCGCTTCGCACAGTGCTCAAAGAATTAACCAATCCCCCGCTCACACACAGGCGTCGACGCCTTGAACACAACCCTCGAAGTCCTCCTCTTCGCCGCATCCACCAACCTCGGCCAATCCTCCTCCACCTTCCTCACCCTCTTCGGCTGCCTCCTAACTTTCTATGTCCAAACCTGGGAGGAATACCACACCAAGACGCTCTACCTCGGACTGGTCTCGGGACCCGTAGAGGGCGTCCTGACACTTTGCGGGGTATTTTTGGTCACGGCGGTTTATGGCGGGGGCCACATTTGGGAGAGGTCGGTGTTGGGAACTTTTGGAGTTGAGAGGGGGGAGTGGGGTCTGCCGGGGTGGCTGTGGGAGGTTGGGTGGAGTAGGTCGTTTTTGATTTACGGGGGGTTTATTTTGGGAGGCAGCGTGGCGCAGAGGTGGGAGTTTCTCTGCTATTTTTACTTTTGCGTGGTGCCCTTTCAGATGAGAGCTTTACTGATGACCTTTACAGCATCTATAACGTCCTCAGCACCCGTCGAGCCAAATCCCTCCCTATCTTCTCCCCCCTTGTAGGTCTCCTCCCCTTCGTCACAACCTGGTCCCTAGCCCCCCTCTACCTCCACCTAAACCCCACCGTCCTCGACACGCAACTCCTCCCCCTAATCTTCGCCCTCGGCCTCCAAAACGCCCTCACAGTCGGCCTAATCATAACCTCACACTTAACATCCTCTTCCTTCCCACTCACCTTCCCTATGCTTCTGAACCTGCCACTCGCACTAGGGACCCTGGACGGAGTGCTGTGTGAATGGCTAGGGTGGAGGAGCATTTTGGGCGCGGGGGGAGACGGGTTCCTGTTTTTGTGGGTTTGGCTTGGGGTGCTCGGGGGGATTTATGGAGGGTTCGTGGTGGATGTTGTCGTGAGTATTTGTGACTATTTGGATATTTGGTGCTTGACGATTAAGCATCCGTGGGTTGAAGAAGAGGAGGGGAAGAAGGGTAAATAATGGAGGGGACGATGAGATGGGATGACGATACCACCTTTACTTTTTGTGATGTGCTGTTTTCACCTTGCTCCTTTTTTTCTTTCCCACTCTTCGACGCTTGGCTTATCGCTCAGGGCCGACATACATACATACATACCCCCCCCTTTTTTTTCTTCCTTACTACCATCCCCCTCTCTTGCGGCCAGAAGCATCGAGCTGGATGGATAGAACGTTTTAGCGATAAGGTAAGGCGGCTAGATATCGGGATGATACCTTAATTGATTTTTTACATACAATGTAAAACAATACGGCCTGGATTCGCATACCTACATATATACAAATATATACATTTTTCCGGATCGTACTTTTTCCTTTCCCTTGGTGATGTGCAAAGCCAGTCAGCGTTTTCCAACGCCCCACTCAACCGTCTAATGACAAACTTAAGCACCAGCGGGCCCCTTCTCTTCCCCCCCGCCATCGCATTGTGCAAGTAACCCCTCCCCCCTCCCCAACCCCCACTCCACTAGCCCCCCATCCAATCCCGCAAACCCCTCCTCGACGACCCACCTCTCCTTCTCCTTCTCCTTCTCCTTCCCCTCCCAGAGCACCCCGCACGCCCACCCAACAACCAACAACCCCGGGGGCCTGCTCCCCAACTCCTCGACAGCCCCGCAGACGTACTCCAACGAAGTCCTAACGACGCGCTGATCCGGACAGCTCGCGCGCTCTATCACCGCGCACGGCGTGGCCTCGGGGTACCCCCCGCCGCGGTCGCGATCGAGCAGGGCGGCGACGAGGACGGGCAGGCGATGCAGGGCCATCAGGAACACGACGGTGCGGGTCTGGGTATACGCGGGGACGTCGGGCAGGGCGCCGCGGCGGCCGGTGGCGGTGCAGACGAGGAGCTGGTCTGCGACGCCGCGGCAGGTAGCGGGGACGGCGGCGACGAGCAGGGCGCCGAGGGCGGCGCTGATGCCGGGCAGGACGACGGGCGGGAAGCCGCGGGCGCGGAACCACAGCACCTCCTCTGCGCCGCGGCCGAAGACGTAGGGGTCGCCCTGCTTGAGGCGCACGACGACGCGGCCGGCGCGCAGGGCGGCGAGGCCGAGCGCCAGGAGCTCCGTCTGGGCGGCGTCGGCGTTGCCGGGGAACTTGCGCGCGGTGTGGAGCGCGGCGCGGCGCGGGAGGAGGGCGAGGATCGCGGGGGGGATGAGCTTGTCGGCGAGGATGAGGTCGGCGGAGAGGAGGGCGCGGTGGGTGGCGGTCGTGAGGAGGTCGGGGTGGCCGGGGCCGCTGCCGGCGAGGAAGATGGTGCCCCCACAGGCCATCCTCTTCTGGACCTTCGGACGGCGTCCAGTGC